>JAODUE010058688.1:0-16953 GCA_027564755.1 Amblyopsis hoosieri | reverse complement strand
CACCAGATACTGACTGGTACTTTTGATTTTGAGCCTCCCTTCATTCAGGGACACATTATTCTATTTCTGTTAGTCACTTCTGTGAAATATTATGTCTTATGGTTTAAGCGTTCATACAAATATTTACATACATTAAGTTTACTGAAAGTAAAAACAGTTGAAAGTCAGGGGACGTTTCTTTTTTTGCTGAGTTTATATTCAACATTCAACATGCATTATGCACTATCAAAAGGTGAAGGTTTTGTACACAGATATTGTGCTAATATTAGGTCACCATATAGGACAAAAAGCAATTTAGAGATACAAAGTGTTCATATAGGTATGAATAGCAAAATAAATCTGGTAGGGGGTTAAAATTACACTTGATTTGTTGTTCTTGGGCTTAGCTAAGCAGGGTTAGTCATTCTCAAGAACGCTGGCTAACTAAACATGAACTAAGCTCATAACAAAACAATATCCCTCAGCAGCGCCACCTCACACATTGAAATGCATTGTGAAGCAAAGCATCTTTGTTGTTGTGAGAGGTGTTTGCCACTGTTTATGTTTCTATTTATGGAGTCAGGGCTGTGTAATAGTACCAGATAATTTTTACAACATGCACACAGAATGGTAAAATAGATGAATGCAAGGACATGTGGTGAAATTAACAGTGTTTTAGCTTACCATAAGCTTTGCAATCTCTATTCGTTTATGCTACTATCTGTTTTAGCTGAAGGACATGTAAAGGTTCCCATAATAAGGTGCCTTTTTCATGTTTGTTCTTTTTATTACAGTCTTTCACAGCAGCTCCCATACAGTTTTCTGTCTACTGTGTAAGCTCCATGACAAGATAAGCAGTCTCTAGATCACTGGCTTCACTCAGTCAATTGTTCAGTGATCAAGCATCGAGATTACATCATTGTCGCTGAAATATTAGCAGAGCCATGTGCTGTCCGACCCACACGCCTCCCCTGATGCCTTTTTGACGACACTTTTATTTTTGCATAATCTATCTGACGTGTTCCTTGTGGGAGTAAGGGGGATAACCTGAAGTGTGTATCTGGGCTGAGATGTGGGGCGGTGTTAGGATGCATAGCGGGTGAGCCAGAGCTCAACTAGGTGTGTGCATACATGATTTAAGTAGCTTACAGACAGATGAGGGTGGATAGGGACGGACTGCCGGCTGCCGCTAAGATCCAGCCAAGATTCTCTCCACGCGTCATAAACTACTAGCACTTTCCACATACTACCACTTTCAAAATAATTTTTAGATCCACTTGGTGAATCCTGGGTTTTACATCTGACCTTGAAAACTGATGCAAAAATGTATCATGTGAATGCATCACTTGCTCAAATATTTGTGTTGCTTTAGTATCACCCATGATTCATACATATAGATGACAGAACGGAAGAATCAGTGCCACCAATATATCCTGCCGTGAAACAAATCTCTAACCACTTCCATTCAGCTGCCTGTTAACTGCCAATGAGGCTACGTGTCTCTCAACCAATCAATCGCAAAGGGTTTGGCAAAATAAAAATGTTTCCATTTGCATCCACTGTCCTTCCGTTGGCTCAGGGAATGTAATGTAATCCAAAATCAATTGCATTCTTGACCATGAGGCATGTTTAACCCTTGTCAAAACAAGTGGATGTGCAATGCGTAATGCTGTATTCAATTGGTGTGGTTGTAACCTTGTACACAAGTTCAAAGTGTCACGACTGGAATAAGGACCTTGCATTGATTTGTGTTTTCAATCTCAACCGACACAGATAGACCACTACAAAACATGCAGACTTTAAACCTGTCGCCTGTCAAGCATTAGATGGCTAAGATGCAACTGAAAAGTATCTGGGAATAGTAAGGAAGTGTAACATAAGTAGTATTGATGGTATTCAAACCACCACTTGTCTGCAAATGAGACTCATTCTTTCTCAGTCTTTGAATTTTGAATAGGATCGCATGTAAGTGGACTATTAATTTATTTTTGCTACTGTCATATTACATGCTCCTCATGTAATGAACCTCAGCACTTTAGATTGAATAAATACAAAAATACAAGTGTCATATTTAGGGTTGGTAGAATATATTAAAGATATTCTCCCAGTACCTTTTGGCTGTAGGCTTCTGAGAAACAAGCAGGGAAAGAAAAATAACATTCCTAAAACCGAACCAATCACACAAGGGTTATAAAAACATTGGTTATGCTGTATTTAAAGTTGTGTGCATGACAAGTCTGTTTGATTGAGGCAGCTGTCAAATGTAAGGCTTGTAAAACCCTCTAATAATGTTAAAACAAGTTGAATTAATCTTGGGACTCTGTAGAGATGGTTGATGGCAAGTTTATCTTTGCTCCGTGAGTTTCTTTGTGAATTCTTCCAAAGTATAGTGTGCAAATACATATTGAAGCTGTACAAATTTGATGCACACTGAAGCTGAATGTACATCTATTTACACTGACTGTGTGTGTGTCTGTGTGTGTGTGCGTGCGCACCAACATTGCACCATCAACCTCTTATTATAAGCAAAGATACATTTGAATAGGGTACCTTTGTGATGCCCCGTCATGCTTCCAAAGCATACGTTGGGATACGGAATGGCTTCCCATTCAGTTTACCATTTAATAGCACCAGCCTGCCTCACAGTACCTGGCTATATTCAGACTACAGTGCAGGTTGCATATCTAATATGCTAGCATTAAATATTCACTGCTGTTCAGCACATAGCTATACTGTAAGCCTGGCTGCAAAAGGTATTAATTTGCATTTATTTAGACAAGTGTATGCAGACATAACAAGTGGATATTATTCATAGTAAAATGCTCAATTTGTATTGACATACTGTATATTGTATATTAGACATTATTTTATGTGTCTTATTTTCTGCAAAGTGAACAAAAAGGAAGACTAATCTTAAAGCAATTTACTTCTTTTTTTAACATAATATATAAATACTGATTTCACTTAAACATTGATGTACTGTTACACAATTATATGAACTGGTTATTGAAAATGAGGGGTATGTATAACATACTTAGCGTAGTTAAATGGGCACATTTTTAGGTAAATGGGTGTATTTATATGGCACTTTTATCCAAAGCGCTTTACAGTATTTTGCCTGACATTCAACCAGTTACACACTCATTCATTCACCAATGGTGATTGCTGCCATGCAACCAACCACTGGGAGCAGTTAGGGGTTAGGCATCTTGCTCAAGGATGCTTACAGGTAGGTCAGCACTGGGGTTTTGAACCCACAAACTTCTGGCTGGAAGTCCAACACCAAGACCACTAGACCATCCTGCCCCATAGCCTTCCATTAGCTGGTCTGTCGGGAAAGGGAGGTTTGGGGTCCCCTGCTGGAGCTGCTTCCCCACGATCCGACTCCGGATAAGCGGATAAAGATGGATGGATGAATGGACAACTTCAATGCACTAACACTGGTGTCTGATAGAATCACACTCGTTATCAACCTTGCATTGACAATCATAGGAGATAGCATTGCTCCAGTTCACTTTGTAGTTAAATAACTGATTTCAACCAATAAGCGTGATATGTGTGTTACAGATTGTGCTGCTGGATGCTGTACAGTACACAGCTTCCCTGGCTCTGCACTTGTCTCTTAGCAGCACATTCTCAGACATCACCATCCAGCTCAGTCAGGTGAGTAGATTCAGGAGTGCGTGAGTACAAGTAAAATGGAAAGTGTATTCTATAATACGAACGGCTTGAGGCTGCTCACAGAGCCACAACCAACTCCTACTGTAACCGTATAAGCTCACCACCTGAAACCTCCAGCCTGACACAGCTTTAATGAGCTCCAGGCTGACACTTCCACTGCAGTGCTTTCTTTGGAGGCAAGACCTCTCTCTCTTGCTTGCTCACTCTCAACCCTGACAAGCAGTGTATTTGCAGTGAGGTTCAAGAAAAGGGTCTGCCCGGGCAAGGTAAAAATCATACGGTTTTAAATGAGATGTCAAGTTCCATGGCAATGACAGCTGAGTTGGGGCTCATGTTGCAGTGCGTGGATATTCAGTGGTATTATTAGATTTTGCAGGTACATTATAAATGAATGTATGATCATTATTGTTGCGTTGACATCCCTCTGTCTTGTAAGGTTTAATGCATCATTATTATTATTATTATGCACGTGTGGGTGCGAGGCGCTGGCAATGCGGGCAAAGGGTTGCGGTGCCCGTAGCCGCAACCCTGGACGTTACAATAACAATGCCACAAAACCTTCAAGATCAAATTGAAATGTGTTTGGAATGGTCAGGTATATCAACATTGATTACAATCTGAAAGCAAAAAAAAACTTTATTACTCGAATCTGAACTGAGAGGATGAGTTAAGGGGAAACCATAAAGATTAATAACAATTCTGAAATTCTAAGATACAAAAGCCAAGGCGGGCCTAACGGCTTGTTAAAATATTCTACCTGTCAGGAAAATCTAATTCTAAGAAATGCACTGTGTAAGTGTGACACTTTAATATCCTCCACTCTACCAATTAGAAAGCATTTGAACGCTAACGCTCGTCAATTTCAATTGTTCCATTGCATCACGTCATATAAACGGGCAGGCACTAAGACCTGCGGGAGGCTGCATGAGCTAGAGACTTTATTATATAATAATAATAATAATAATAATAATAATAATTATAATTATTATTATTATTATACATTTGATTTGGGACGCCTTTCTAAACACTCAAGGACATCTTACATTTAAAATACATAGATATAAAACAGTTGGCTGAAATATACATACTATAGTAATAAACATATTATCTGAAATATAATACAAAATAAACAAATAACACTACTGGCCTGTATTCATACCAAGACCGTTGTAGTATATTTACATTTTGATTCGTTGAGGCTCTTATTGCCATAGCTACACCACAGTGTGCTGTAGTGGAATCTAATGCATGGCAATATAAAACAGAGGCCTTTATGGAATATATAAATATGATGAGTGCTGTTAAATGCAGTGTCTTCATGTGATACCTTCCTCTCTGGACTTCCTGTCCAGTCGTGCGGTGTGACTTAGCGGTCTTAAAAGGCCGTGGCTGGAGCGCAGATATTGTTTCCAGGTTCTGTGTCTGAAAAGTTGCCTCCACATGTCCCTCTAAAATTGATTTACTGCCCCCACCCAGTGTCTTCTTTATCCACAGTCAGATGAACAATTGTTACAGATGTGGTCAGTGGAGGTAGGAAATAAATGCCTCCTATTTAAAGATTGTACCTATCACCCTTCCATGCGTTAACTGAGCTTCTTTCCTCTCTTGTATAGAGACGCCACTATCTGTACCCGATTAGAACCCTATCGCACCGTGTTTCCATTGCACAGCAATAAAATGTAATATACCTTACTGTCACTCCCTGTCAGACTACACCCTGTTAAGAAAATATGGAACTAACTTGCTTAAAACAAAGTTGAACGATAAGCAATGCATTTATATTGCAGAAAAATGGGAACATGGACACTGTACCTTCTAAACAAATGTTTTACAACGTAGAAACTCGTCAGGCCAGGCTACATCTTTCCTAACATCTCAAAAGATAAAAATTCATTCAGTCTGAAGCTTTTGTTTTAAAGTCAAACTAAAACTTGAAATCACATAATCGTCACCATTACAATCTACTGTATAGTGTATATTGCTGCAAAAGATAGATCAGAAAAAGTAGATACCATTCATTTGTTATTTATATGCTAACATAAACTAAGTATGCATTTAAGCACAGTTCCTAAATTATTGAATTTTGCCAAACTTAATTATGCACCCCTGTATAACTCAGGGGTGGGGAACCCTGGTCCTGTATCCCTGCTCCAACACACCTGATTCTAATGAATGGGTCATTATCAGGCTTCAAATGACCCTTTCATTAGAATCAGGTATATCAAGGATAGCCTAACATTGGCTGTTTCTCAATATGCATTCTTTTCTGTTCTTGTGGACTTGTGAAACGTCATCATTCACAGCCAAGTACTCTTCCAATTAACAAGTTCGCATCTAGCCAAGAACGGATTAAATACCAGGAAGTGTTCTTGATTAACGGCTTTAACCAAGGATGCATCCAGTGGTGACTTGTGTGTGAACTTGTAAGCAGAATATCCCAGAATGCATTTCGAATCAACAAGCAGCAATGGCAGTCGCAATGGACCACACAATGCAAACTTTGTAGAGTAAAATGTTTTTCAGATACAGTAATATCTAAGACTGCCATGGATATGAAGATAATGGAGTTTTACATTTAGTGGACAGAAATCCTGTTTAACTCCCATATCCTGTTAAGCTAGACGAACCCATAGCCTGACCTACCCAGCTCACATTAACTACAAAACAATTAGAGCAAAACAATAAATTTTTACCGAAAGTGTGTCAGATTGTTTGTTTATCAATATTATCAAATACAAAAGCAAGTGTTAAAGCAACTAATATTATGTTCCTTACTTTTCCATGGCCATTGTTGTCTAGCTACAAGTATTCCTGATCAAAATGACTAACATAACATTGGTGGTGTCATTTCTTCAGCCAGAAAGTTTTTTGTTAATGAAAGGTCTTCCGCTGCTATATTCTGGGCCATTTGTGCTATTACATCAAATCACAAAAATGAGACAAAATGTAAATCTGCGCCCCCTTGTGGCCAATCTCTTTCAAATAAGGTTCTCGAATTAAATGTTCCATTTATAGCGCCCCCTATGGATGGAATCTCGCCAAATTGTAGGAACTACAGAATCTGGGATGGATGAGGTATTTCAAGTTTAATAGATTTTGAATGTTTACATCAGAAGATATTGGCAGTAGAGTCAATATGGGCAAAGCCTTACAAGTTCATTGGCTCATAAAGTAAAACCGGTTTAACCAATCAAAATTCTTTGTACAACTTTTTATCAGCATGGTGTGAAGATGAAGCACACCAAATTTAATGTTAATCGGGTGAAGTGCCTCAAACGAGTTCGTTTTCACACCCATTTCAGAAAATGTAAATGGCGGGAAAGTTTGGCTGTGGAAGATGAAGGTTATGAGCCCATTTGATTTGGGACATTATGAGGAATTAAAGGAAACAAGAAGTTTTGTTCTGACCCATGCGGTTGCTGAGATATCAGCAAATGTGCCTATATAGCGCCCCCTTGTGGCCAACGTGTATCAAATTTAAATCATACATTTCATGTGCCACACTAAATAAGCATAGAAAGTTTCGACGATCAACCATTCTTACTGGCAAATATTGACTGCTGAATTTTGATTGGCTGTTTGGCGGCCATTTTGGCAATCCAGCCAATTGGCACTCGAGGACATGTAGTCACATTTGGCCATGTATAAGTGAGCCAAATTTCAGATTTTTAGCTAAAACAGAGATATTGACATCTGTCAGTTGTAGCACCCCCTATTAACGAAATTTAACACAATGTTGTGTGCTTCCAACGAATGTCGTTATGATTATGATTATTTTTTATAACCCATACGGTTCACCAGATATAAGCCAAAACATAAATGTGGTTATTATAGCGCCCCCTAGTGTTGTCTGGATACAATTTCATTTTTGAGAGATCTTTACCGGGATTGGGACATCTACCAAGTTTGGTGCCTGTAGTGTATAGTTTCATTTCAGTAGAACGTGACATATTTCGATATTTTTGCTGCGACTTGCTAACTTCCGGTTATACACGAAGCAGGCTGCAGCGAAGCTGACCCAAAGTTTGAAAAATGTCAAAGTATGACGTATCCATTTCTTAACGGAGACTTCAGCCGCTACGGGGCCTTCCGATTCCACTCTGTCGAGACAGTCTTCATTGAAATGAATGACATACGGTTCAACGTAACGAAATGCATTACTTCAATGTGAACCCAGCATTAGGAACAATAAATCAACAAAGAAATACATGATGATAAGTAAGAGAATATTTTGTTAATATAGCCTTGGCAATGGTGTGAAGTTGGAAGTCGGAGAACATGAATGCCCAACCACTCACTTGTTGCGTAGGCTACCAGCATTGTGAACTATTGACAATCCTGTTTTGGTTTAACCTGGTTGACTGTAGCTGTTAAAATCACTAATAATTACATAACATTAACAAAGTTATATCTTTGAATGTTACCTACCAGCAGGAGTAGCTTTGCTTCACAGTGCATTTCAATGTGTAGGGCTGCGCCACGAAGGGCGCCGAGGAATATTGTTTTGATTTGAGCTTTAGCAAGCGTTCTCAAGAATGACTGACCCTGCCTTTAATAGGACAATTAATCAATTATCTTTAAATCACCTCCTAATTTATGTTTGTAATTAATTTTGTTTGTTTGTTTGTTAGAGACTAGTACCATGTACCGTACTAAGATAAAATGTGTTTCATAGTTTGAGTGGAGAGTTTGGTTCATGAAAATCCTTCTAAAACATTTGTCTATATGTTTGCTATAATATGGAAGGTCTACTGTATAATAAGATATTTGTTTTTTTGTTACATTGTGATGTCAGACTGCAACATTAAGCTCAGCTCAGGCATGTGCGTGACAACTTAGCCCTACCACATGGAGCATCAGTGAAACAGGGCTGTGCTTAATTTATTTATTTTATTACTTTATTTACCACCAAAAGGTCAAAGGGACGTTTGAATTTCTAACATTTTATTTTAAATACAAAAACTTGAAATACTACTTTTATAGCCTAAAGCAATACAAAATGCTATATCATAAGTGGTGAGTGCAGGTGCAGACTAGACTAAAACACTGAAACACATGATACATGATGCCTGGCATCATGTATCATGTGTTTCAATTCACAGTGCATATGCACCGTAACACAGAAACAATAAGTGCCACAGAACAATCCCAATCCCCAGCATATACTATATACCCTCTCCCTAGTGACACACAGGTGCCCAGCCAGCATAGTGATAAGGTGATAGTTGTGCGTGTGTATGGGAATGTGGAGGCTTCAGGCCCGTGGTTACTCTGAGGTGGGGGCAGGGGTGTAACATCAGGAGTCCCTCTGATGTTACAGTCTCTTTGATATTGTGATGTACCTGACTTTAAGTGGCTCTATAGGACTTTCTGCCACTCACTTTGTGCACCAGAATCTCAGACCAAAACAAATACTGCACACACACACACACACACACACATACTTGCTAGGATAATAAAACCAAGAACACACAGAGGGAGTGTGGTGTCATTTTCTGCTCAGGATGTAATTACTTCACTATATCTTTACATAGAAAATAGTTGCTGTATTAATGTTTAAAATGTCATATAAAAGCCGTTTAAGAACACTTTTAAGCACACTGATCTCGTGAATTACGTTTGTTTCCTTTGTACAGATCAGCTCATTCCAGTCTGTTCTTAATGATTGTTCAAAATGAACAATCACAGGTACAATATGAATATGGATTCTAATGAGGTAAATGATGATCTATATCATTAACAGCTCAAAGCTGTTTTAAGTAAACCTTTTAAAAAATGCATATTATTTGGCTTAACTCCAATGTATACTGTATACCAGCAAAGCATTTATGTACACATTTAATGTGCAAGCAGGAAACACAAAGCAGGCCGGTTGACTTGCCCTGTTTGCTCTGATGGCCAAAGGGTCACAGAGACAGGAAATTATGACCATCAAAACAAGCTCCTCAAAGGTCACTCAAATCAGGGAAATTAAATTAGTCACCGGGAAGAAAAGCAGAGAAGTAAAGTAAAGTAAAGTAAAAGATGTGAGACACGCCAACAGACTACACTGTCCACATGATGGAATGGTTGGTTTGTGTTCTGTATGTGTGAGGGGTGAGTAGGGGTAGGGTTGCTACAAGCAGGGATATCTTTTCAAATGCTCTAATTAAGGCATGTAATTGGCTGCCTTAAACTTAATTAACCCAAGATGAAGAAGGATTATAATCATACTTGATCGTATTGGAAGTGCTTAACAACAGGCAGTGCACTACACTTCAGAGTGAAAGTCCAACAATCGCTTTACAAACATTACCAATGTATTCTCGACCCTATAGCTTCCCCACATATACAGTATATATATATATATATATATATATATATATATATATACACACATTTTTATTGATATAGGGAAATATAGAGTCGAGGGTTTATCAACAGATCCAAATTGCTGTATTTATTCATATAAAACATACTCTATTTTTCTATGAAATCTTTGTTTAGCCAGGATAAATGCCTTGAGGTTAAAAAAGGAGACCTGCTAAGCAGGTTAGCAGGAAGTAGCAATGATCAGCATGTACATACAATATAATACAACATAATTAAAAACAATCACAGCAGTGAACAATATACTGTATCAATCTAGCAATACATTAAATTCAGTCAGACACCCACTCCTGTTTTAAAACATTTTGCAGTTCATTCCATGACCAAGGGGCATTATGGGAAAATTATCCTTTTTCCACAAAAGTACTGGCTGTACTGTAAAAACAAAAAATGATAATACCAGCTGGGAACGAAGGCTATATGTTTAATGTATTAACCAGAAGCATAGCATAAAGACATAGCACTGCTTTACACCAGTGTTTGAGCCTTTTTTAATGAGAAGGAAAAAACGTCCTTTTAATCAGATAAATATAAAATAATAAGATGTTATTTGTATCACTGGATGTTCCTTGAAGCTATTGAAGGAATGATATTTGAGGTGGTGTTTTAATGTTTGATATTTCACACTACTACTAGAAGCGCACATCCGCCACAAATTACAAATACTGTATGTGTTATGTACAGTTTGTACCTGCATTTTATTATAATTATCAGCACTGAATTGAATACTCACATGCACTTGATTAAAACGTGTATTTCCTCCTGTTTAAAATACATGCTGTTAATTTATTCAGTGAATTCAATAGCAGCAAAAAATTAATTAAAAATATTAAAAGTGCAAGGCCAAAAAGGATTTATTATAAAAATAAAGGTTCATTGAAAGTTCTGCTTATGTCCTGCGGTCTATAAATTACATCTATGTTATGCTACGACAAGCATGCCAAAACAAGGAATGCTTCAGGAGGGACCCATTTCCAGGGTTGTTAAAGGAGCCTTGATCCAGTCTAATGTTTCCTTATTATGCCAAATAAATCCTTATGAAAAGAGTGTAGTGAGGGCCCGGACCATTACTTACAGGTTATTAGCCAGATGCAATGGGATTTCACTCAAGTACCACACTGTGCCACTCACATTCTTGTCTGTATCACGGGACAATCACACACAGAAAACCATCTCTGTCTCACACACTTGCTCCCAGGCACTGTGGCAGACTCTTAATCAGTCCTCTAGGGATGTACTATGACCAAATGTCCTCTGCAGTGGCCCAAAGCAGCTGTTTGAGCTTGCAATGCGAGAAGACCCTCCAGCATAAACTGTGTCACCAATTAGAGGTCAGTGCATAGCGGTTACTGGTTTGTGTGGATGATGTCATTGATGTGGATGAAAATATGGCATGGCAAACTGCCAATAGAAAGAAACATCTTCTTTCTATTGGCACCTGGCCGTGGTTCAGACCCCCGAGCCGGGTTTCGTTGTCTGGCCGCTTGCCGTCCTGTCTGCCTCTGCTACTGGGCTTCCGCTGCCACAGCAGCCTCCTCTGGCCTTGCCTTCAGTCCCAGCTCCACCTGCCATCCAGTCAGCTTCGCTCCATGTGCCTATGATTCCAGAGACTCCGCCCTTTGTGCCTATGCCTCCAGAGACTCCCCTTGTGCTTTTGCCTCCAGAGCCTCTTCCCCAGGTGACTTTGCCTCCAGAGTCTCCGCCCCATGTGACTACACCCCGTGTGGTTTTTCTTCCAAAGTCTACGCCCCATGTGACTCCGCCCCCTGAGCATCCGTGCCCTGTGAGGCAGCCTTTCCCGGAGCCTGAGGGATGGCCATCTCCCCCTAAGTCCGTGGACTGGCCGCCGCTCGAGAACTGGCCGCCGCTTGAGGACTGGCCACCACCACCGGTGTCGCTTCCCGTGTCGGCCACGTCTCCCGAGTCTACGCCTCCAGTGTCGGCCATGCCTCCAGTGTCGTCTGCCACGCCTCCAGTGTCGGCCACGTCTCCTGGGTCTACTCCTCCAGTGTTGGCCACGCCTCTAGTGTCGTCTGCCACGCCTCCTGTGTTGGCCACGCCTCCAATGTCATCTTCTACGCCTCCAGTGTCGGCCACGCCTCCAGTGTCGCCGCCTCCAGTGTCGGCTCTGCCTCTGGTGTGTCCGCTTCCTGTGTCTCCAGCCCCGCATCCTGTTTTTTACCCTGAGGGCTTCGCCCTTTGCCACCAGCCTCCTGACCTGCGGTATTCAAAAACTTAATATGAGAACAAAAAAAGTTAAAATTTCTGCAGATAGAAATGCCCCAAAAAACAGTTGTTGGTTTAAATAAAATGTTACAGAGTTTATTTTGTCCGTGATGTAGGCACTTTTATGCATAGAATGTAGAATTCCTTTCTGCTTTGCTCTATGCTATGCTATTGCCCTCACTTACCTCAAGGCAAATGTGAGACATTCATGTTGGGTTGTTATACCCCTCACTTAGGCAGAATTGTACTTTTGTTGCTGAGATGACTCATTACACTGTTTCGTACATGTACCCACCCTCGCTTCATCAAAATACTAACTCATGCATGCATATAATCTATCAGAGTCAATTCCTCTAAGCTCAACTTCCTCTACAATTGAATGAAAATATGATGATGATTACTAAAGTATATATCATGACAACGTTGTAACTTTGCTATATATTTATTACTAAGTCTTACTAAGCATCTACACTATATCCCTTATCGAAGTCGAACCCTTTATTAATTTAGCAATACTGATATTTGCGTTTGTGAACAGCATATTCGAAGAGACCAGGGAATCACGGCCCCATAGACCGCTATTGAAGCTGAGCTTCAATGGGATCCTATAAGAGATTTATGAGCGCTCTGTGTCTATAGCGAAAATATTAACGTTAATTGGACAACAGGCCAAAACGCGTAATTTTGAGTCCCGCGCTGACGCTCAACTTCAATGAGAGCTTTCCCATAGGAAAACACATCCCAGCGTTTATTGGACAGTAGGCTTTCTTTAATGCAAAGTTGTCCCGCCTCAAAGCTCAGCTTCTCTGTTTGAATCTTGCCAGATTTCTCAATGAGGGCGGACCCCGTAATAAACAGCCAAACAATGACATTGACAGAAAGACGTTCTGCTACGTTTGTATATAGGAAATCATAGAGTGCTCGATATAGTGCTTCTGTAGACAGTGTTTCTGAAAGGACCAGCCACCACTATAATCTATGTATTACATATCTACATTAGGATTAACATAATTTTTTAATGAACACTCCTACCCACTGCAGGCAATAGCAAGTGTGCACACCTCAAATTGGCAATCCATACACAACCCTTGGGCATTCATTCAGCTTCAGAATCCAGGAAATGTTTTTATAATACCATGACACATTCTTCAAAAATCACTCCTTCTGCTGGTATCCAGAAGTATTATATTTTTCCAAACAGATAAAGGTGCTTGTAGAGGTTTTGAGAGCACATACAGTGCATGCTATGTGGAAATGTATTAGTCACTGCATTTAATGTAGGTTCACATTTTTTGTCTAGTCACCTACAGTAGGTGCCTGGGACTCAAACTAAACAACAAAGTATAATAATTCAAACACGGCTGATCTCACATTACTTAGTTAGCACTCAATACCTTTACAGAAGTGGATTCTAGACAGGCGCTATAGGGTTTTTGCTAATGACAGTGCAGTTGTGAATGGTTATTTAGGGTCAGTGAAGTGTTATTAATCATTTTATTATGCATAATATGAACAGCAAGATTCACATTGACCTGGTGTGATTTGTTGGTGAACAGAATTAACCAAATTTTCTAACAGTCTAAATATTTCGTAGTTATGGTAACAAATTAATAAACCGTTTACTATATTTAATTACGTATTTATAGTTTAGCTGATATTAAGCATGATTGTGACACAACCAAACCCTTGTGTTAGTGTCCAGTCTTGAATGTCATAATTCAGCTTGACTTGGGGATGGTTGTAGACAAATCAATGTCTGCAATTAGACGCACAGACCCTGGCAATTAACAGCCACAAATGTGGTGGAATGGATTTTCTAATGAGGATGGGGAGAACAAATGCTACTAAATCTCAACCTGCCTGTTGGTTGTAAGATACTTTGGACAGTACAGTGAAAGATGCCTTATTGTTCCGTTACTCTTTTGCACAGCTAGTATTTAGCTGGTCTTTTTTTATCTCTAAATCACCTAATAACCTATTGGAAGAGAAGTGTAAGTCTAAGTAGATGATTTCCTAAATAGTTTACACTATATTAAACGCATGATAGAATACTTGAGTTTGCACACATCTTCAGATTATAGTTTTCCATATGGCCCTCAAACAATTGAATGCAGTCCTGTTTTTACAAGGCTAAAACACATTGTAAATCTTATTTATGAGTTTTATCATGTTATTGTGTTTTTTTTTTAAAGATAATATAGTATTTTCATAAATCTAAACTTCATACAGTGTTTGTATTCATTAGCTTGAATATGTCTGTGTCTGTGTAAAATTTTCTATTGAAACAAAAATACCACTGAGTACTGTTCACCTGTCTTGCAAGCCTTGGAGACACACCTTAAAAGAAAGAGAACACAGCCTCACGTCCTTCGGGAAAAGCATTTATTTTTATTTTGCACCACTCCAAGGTCAGCACAGAGAGAAAGCTGGGGAAATCTTATCATGTCACAGTCAAAGGCATTTTTCTCTTTAATTTTTAAGGTAAAATGCAGATCAATTTGAGCTCACTGGACCTCATTAACAAATTAACAAATGAGATTTCAAATGGAATTTTAAAAATATTTTTTTAGATGCTTCACTATTGCAAAAGAACTCAGTAATACTGTATAACAGTAATATATATTTTGTAAAAATAATTATCCCTTCCCTCAAACTAATAACCTATAAAAAAGACAGCAGGGAATTCTTTCCATTACGTAATTTGTGTATACTAATTGCTCGGAGACTCAAAGAATTAAATAGTGTTTAATCTTCGATAAGCCTGTCAGGAAGAACATATCCAGTATGATTCTATCACATAAGCTCCATTAACAATCACACAGTATTTCCATTTTACAAATTGCACAGCGGGGTTCTCACAGACTCAGCACAATAGCCCCTTAACACACCAATAAAGGCTGGCATATGCAGGTCGTATCTAGTAATGTAATGTAATTGCAGTGTAATGTAAGTGATCCTGGGGTAAAGGCTGAGCTGGGTTAGCAGCTAGTCCATTGAGATAAGGGATGTAATTATTGAAATGATTGCCATTGCTCTAGATTGACAGGCCTTAGTTGACCCTGTTAAGTGATTGGATGGTGCCATCATCAGACAAGCTCAGGTTGAGGGAACATTTCTCTGAACCCTTAGAAATTATGAAAAAATAATCTATCACCGTGTAGCCTACTATGTTGTCTGCACTGTGTGTGTGTGTGTGTACAGTATACAGTATGTACAGTAAGTATATATGATGTAAATGTATTAATAGTTTAATAGTATAATGTACAGTATACCTACCAGGCTATTGGCAATGTGCATTGTATATTTTTATGTGGTTAACTTAACCACATATCATTAAGTAATTATTATTATTGTATGTTTGTGATTTTTTTTATGTTAAATAAGGATTATTTATTTATATATGTAAAACATAAAAAAATGTTGATTTAAGACATTGGAGATGCTGTAGGCCCCCTCTGTAGGTTCTCTGAGTGAGATAGCAAAGTATCTGCATATTGATTGCTGGGAATAATCGAGCCATTGCACCTTAGTGTTTGTAGTTCAGTTCTACGCTTGTATCTTTGGGTGACCGTGACACTGAAACTGATTGCGTGTGTGTTTGGGTGTGCTGTGTGTTGGGTCAGGTCTGCACATGTCTATATAAACATAAACATATCCATATGTGTATATTGATGTGTACCCATGTGTTTATGTGTCTGTGTGTGCATTTTCAGCTACTGTCACAAGATGACAAGTCTGGTGGTGTTGACAGGAGGAAGGCATTTTCCCAGGGGTCTTTGCAGACTGTCAGCAGGAAGGAACAGCCACCACTGCCTGATTTTTAGTACAAAGTAACAATAAGCATGTTCTCTTCTTCACCTGTTGTCTTCATCACACACCCTACAAATGTTGAAATAATGTATAATATTTTTATGGTAAAATATAAATGTTACATGCTTGCATACACATAACTGGTGATGGTCAGTCTCCTATTTTGTCAAGGCTAACACTAATAATGGCAAACAATTAAAACAAATTCTGATCTCATTTACAAAAGTTAAGGTTAATAACTAAACAAAACAAATAATTATGTTATATAACTACCATAGCCTACATTATAGCATAGGCTATAATCTGATTTGAATCTACTGTAAGGTGTTAGGCAAACTATGGTACACCAACATAATGTAGACTACAGGCTAGTTTTAATATAAGGAGAGATAAATTACCTATACATGTGACTGACTGTATTATGTACAAAAAAATGGGAATTGTAATGTTACGGACTCACAATATTATTGTTTTCTAACTTAATATTTCATATTGTTGATTATAGTAAAATGCTGTTTTTAATGCACATTAGACACAGCCTGCTTTATATTTGTCATATTTGAGTACCTCCTCCTATGAATTGGCATTTTGTTTACTTTAGCTTTCCTTTGATGTGGGTTATAGTCGTGGTGCTCCATTACCACTCCCATGAGCAGCATCTGCCTGCTGTGCTGTGTGCAATGCATACTCACTAAATATAGGAGCAGTCATAGCTGCTCCAAGCTGCTGCAGCCTCCTGCTATGGAGGACCAGGACTGCCATAATAAAAATAAATAAATATATATATATATAAAAGTATAAATAAAGAAAGAAAAGTATAAATAATTAAATAAATATAAAAATATTTGAAACAATAATAAATGTTTTGTAATAAAAAAGGCTATTTCT
>JAODUE010058677.1:0-16957 GCA_027564755.1 Amblyopsis hoosieri | reverse complement strand
TGCTTGAGATATATATATATATATATATATATATATATATATATATATATAGAGAGAGAGAGAGAGAGATAAAACAAGACGGTAGAGAGAGAGAGTAAGAACATTTCGAATTTAACAACACATTTAAATTTACACGCTGCACCACAAAAAGTAAATAAAGTAATTCCTCCCGAAAGAATAATGTCACCATGACTGTCCAACTGAACAACACATTTTCATAATCCCATGTATTCTTAAAACTTTGTAGGTAATCCATTTTTGAATAAAAGACATGGTCTAATCTAAACTGATTTCAATCTAGTAGGCCAGTGCTTGTGATATCAAATGTAGGCCTTACTATGCATTTTGTTAATTCAGAATTAAATGGAGAGAAGACGAAGGAGTCACAGGGAACATAATCAGGCGAGCAACATGGCTCATATGCATACATTTGCCGTGATGTGGAGTTATCATGTTGAAATGCAAACAGTAAACGGTTTACTTGTTTTGGGCTGCTGAAAAAAAAAAAGTATATTCTCAATGTTTTTAGGTGTTTGTGTTTTGCATATTGATATTACTGCAGGAAAGCCTGAAAAGCCTTTACCTAGATTCTGATTGGTAGCAACGCTAGCGATTTCCTTCACCTCTCGCTGCCGATTAAAAATTTGAATCGCTATAAAAAGTTGATAGAGAGTCGGTTTCGGTTGATAGGAGCGGTCGGTCCACCAGCAACCAGCAACCCGGTGATTTCTGTTGATAAGCAGTCGCTCCCACACGCACGAACAAAAATCGCTGCGGTGTAGATCTAGCTTAAGGTTCATTGCACTACAGCCAGTTGGCTACAGGTAAAGTTGCACTGATACAAGCTGACAGTTGCATATAGAAATATAACCTGTAGGGAAAATAAATGGCTTTTTAAACCTTAAGCGTTTTTATCCGATTTGTCTCGCAATTGTATACATGCATTTTTATGCCCGGTGACCGTTGACATTGCAGTTATGACTCTTTCCCATTCATTTAGATAGAGTCTTCCTAATAACTGCCCACAGGCGTACTATAGATATATATAGATGTATCTATAAGAACTTTGGTTATAACAGTGACGTTGTAGGATGGCATTGTCGACATATCCATGCAGACACAGTATATCTAGGTCATGAGTCATGCGACACTATAGTCAAACCATAGCATTTTGGATGTTTGAAGAGTTTTACTCTGTACTTACTGTTTAAACAATGTAACTGGAATGCCAGCAATTTGTATGAAATATTATGGCTTTTGTTATGGTTCAATGAGTGACCCTAGTTCTAAAGATGTTCAGGACATATGTTCATGCTCAGCAAAGATACACACACACACACACACACACACACACACACACACACTTTCAAAGGTTAGTTGAAGCTCTGCAAATAAGAGTTCAAAGACTCGTTTTAGAAATGTAGATTGCAAATATCCTTTTGGAGAAATAAAAATGAGATTCCTTCAGAAGACTCCTTGGAACCAAACTTTAGCCCCTTGCATTACAGAAGATATGAACTGTGTATATCAGAATGTTGAAATATTTATTCAAAATGGCCTTTCTGGGGCGCTTACCGGGCCCTGCTCGCAAGTTAATAATGCATAAGCACCAACACAGGCATATAAATATGAAAGGAGGCACTTAACACTGGATTGTCTAACAGTTGGGAAAATGGCATTTGAAATACAGAGAGGAGAGGGGAGTGCATTCGTTTGCCGACTGTCACCTAGATGCCTGTATAAGAAAGTGCCCAAGTGAGCAATAATAGAAACCCCGGAAATGGTGGAAATAGAGTCCAGGTGGTCCATTACGTGAGCCGGTTATACTGCAGTGTTTCTACATTAACCTGTGTCATCATAAAATCCTATTATATTTCTGACTGTACTTTCTAACCTATTGTTGTAGTTTTTCATTTGATTTCATGTTATGTTCTGTAATAGATATGGATTCTAAAGGGTCACCCATCAATTTGTGGCCAGACATTCCTGTGTGGTTAAAGATGACAACAGAAACACAGCTGCTTTGGATTGAAACTTCCTAACTTCTTAACTAATCTTTATTATTTACTGTAATCATATCACCTATAAATGCATTACCAATCAGTTTAGAGCATATTGCTAGATTGGTGCCAAGTTATAGTTCATGCAGTAGCTCTAAATTAGTCCAAAGTGAGAATCAGACTCAATACCTATTTTACATAAATTCATTTCTGATTAGCATTCCAGCTAACGTTATTGATAATATTTGAAACTGAGGCTAGTGCCATAACTGCCTAGAACCATTTTCTCGCAATTGCAAGGCATGCATGTTTCTCCTTTCCACAGGCACATTCCACAAATGTTGCATTTCTGATTAAAGATGTCACGAGAACCGATACTACCAAGTCGATGCCAAATTTCTGAAAACATTACGGTACTCGTTTATGTAGGTACCATGGGTACCGAGGATCCAACCGGATTTAACGTGATAGATAGGGGCAAGTGCTGCTGCAGCTCCACCTAAACTCGTCAAACGGAAAAACAGCAAGTACCTGCGTTCAAGGCGGTAATCAGGGAGTACTACATTCACAAATTCATTTTTTTTTCCGCTTGGCGACTAATAGAAAATTCACACCATGTGCTCCACTGAGATATCTGTGAAAATGATCCCAACCTAGGAGCACTCTCGGGCAGGTACCGAGTCACGGAGGTCCCGGTGGTACCTCTAGAGCCCCGACCGGGCCCTCTGTGAAAATGTCAACTACAGCTGCTACAAAAACATTAATTTCAGCACCGGATGTTAGACCATGAATGGTGCTTGCAAGCTGCTCTCTTGCATAATGCTGCTCTGTACATACAGTAGCCTACATCAACCCCATACACATAAACCCCCAGCCTCAGAACATTATTTTTGACTCGCAAGGTCTCAGCATACAACGTTACGAGCTTGAGATACTGATATAACCTAGCATTTAATAACTGGTAAAGTAGTAGCTAGGCTACATACACAGTTTTAGCCTAGTTACACTTATTGTAAGTAGGCCTTTTTTTATTGGAGTGAACAGAGATGACGTGGCTCTCTCTTTACAAGGCTCTGACTAAAACCATGCCCATTGGTGCCAGTGCGACGCAGATTTGTCCGAACCTCTGCTGGTTTGGGCCCAAGCCCATGGACTTGAAGCATGTCCAGACTGACACTCATGCAGCAATGTCAAACTGGAGCTGGAGAGATCAGGACGGCCCCACAAGGCTAACAATGCTATGGTGATTCTGAGGCAATCAAAGCAGACAGCAAAGGTAAACACATAGCAAAATGTCAGCTATGGTGATTGCACCACCACATCTGAACCTCAGCAGTGGAGGGGGGCAAATAACCCAAATCAATAATCTAATCATTTCATATTCAAATCACGCAGTGGAGAGGTCTGGATCGTATTGCAGTTTCATATCCCTTGTGTGCAGTTGAATTCCAATCAAGAAAGTTGAGCCGAGCAGATGCATACATAGTATACTAATTCAGAAAAGCAGGGGGTGAATCATAGGCCATGTTTGTCTCTGTATGCTAACATGCATTCTGTATATGTGCATATACTATGTCTTAGCAGTGTTTCTGTGGGTCCTTAAAAGTTCTACAATACAATAATCTGAATGATAGGCCTTAAGTCACAGTATGTTAAGTATATAGCTGTATGTTGAGTGTAATTAGTTAGAAATGGCATAGACATCTGTCAGCTGTCAGTGAGTGAAATGCTCTGTGAGTATACAGTATTTGCTTTGATCGATAGCCCCTGCCTCAGTTGATTTAGAAAATTCTGGCCAATCATGGCCTATTTTTCCTGACTGGTCCAGCAAATCTACCTTGCCTGTCAATCACATGAATGCACACAGCTACAACAGGTTCGTCAACGGTGCGTCACAACAGCAGACCAGATTGAGGGGGCAGAGAAGGATGTGGTTTAAAGTCCTTTCCTTCTAGTTTTGCTATCTCACATCCTACCTACAGCAGCTTTAAAACATCTAAAATAGCCTTAAACGTAACTTTGTCAGATCAGTAAGACCTTTTTTTGAAGATCAAGCTGTGCTGGCTCTGGCCATCTTTGCAGTACCTGACTGTGCCTTTAACTCCAGACTATCCATAATAATGGGATTCATATATGGCTTACAGACATATATTTACAGACAATATATTTTCAACTGATGAGCTACATAAAAATTCACCCCAACACAGTTGTCATGGCCAGAGCCAACACAGCTTAACCTTCAAACCCGTTCTTCAAAAAACCTGTGGGTGACCTACTATGGGATGGTTTGTCCATTAATGTATACATTCTGTAACCTCAAAAATAAATAAATAAATAAAACCAGTGATATTATTATTTATATAGCAATAATAAAGTAAAAAAGTAACTTTCATCTGATATGCTCAACAAGACCTTGCTTGAGAACACTGCAATTAGTACTTGGTTGAAATCTGTTGATAAATACTTTACAGTAAGGCCTGCTGCACATTGTGCAAGAAAATTTTACTTTAAAATCCACCATCAAACGCCTGCTGCAAACATACATTCAACATTGTTCTGTATTCACTAAATACATTTACTTTGCAAGTAATTCTGGGACTCCTTTATATTTACATGCAAATGTATTCCTTATTTTATAGTTCCAGTATAGGAAAGAATTGTTGAGAATTTAATCAAATAAAATCTATTCCAATGCAAATTGTCAATTTCATATTTCATTCAAAAGTTAACCTTTCAGCTCAATGGATAGCAAACATATTTATGTATATTATACAAACATATTCCGTCACTTTTGGGAGTGTCTGACATGGTGTATTAACTTGAACGCAATATTTGAAAAGGTCAAGGAAAACCATAAATAATACATATTAAACTAACAACATCATAAGGCCAAGTTACTGTGGGAATTATACAGCATATGAAACTGTTTTCACAGCCTGCTAAAATAACCAAATAAATACAACGTTCTCTACAGTACGCAATAAGGTAATTGAACAAGTGAACAGACATGTACTGTAGAGGGGGCAAACATCTGTGAACGCATCTGCTCGTCACAAGAAAGCTACATACACAATACACACAATCATCACCAACTCACAAACACGCTCTCAACCAGAGAAACACAGTGGGAGGAGAGAGAGAGAGAGAGAGAGAGAGAGAGAGAGAGAGAGAGAGAGAGAGAGAGAGACTATAGTAATTGCCATAACTTGTTTTGTTTCACACAGGCTTTTCACACAAATAAGACTACTTATCCTTACAGGAATACAGTGGCCCTAAATAGCTGCTTTTTTCCAAGTTGTTGACAAAAAACATCTCCCTGGTCTATTCCCTAGTTTCCCCCTTTGTTTGTGTGTATGTCTGTGTATGTCTGTGTGTGTGTGTGTGTGTGCGTGCATGTTTTTTTTCCATGGATGGTCTGCACATGCGCGTCCATGTATGTTTTGAGGTGCTATGCGTGTGTATCTGTTTGTGTGTGTGTGTGTGCGTGCATGCGTCTACATGTGCACACATATTGTGTGTGTTTGTGTGTGTGTGTGTTCCCCTGGCTCCCAGCTTCATCATGAGAGACAGCAGACACCACAGGGGACAGACTTGGGCATCTCCAGCAGTAAGTCAACAGGATACGTGGCTAGCTCACAGTTCACACTAAACTCCACCACGGCAGTTGAGCGTAGCCTCCCGTCACTTGGCAACACTGCTCGACGGAGGGACGAGTCTTGACAGTTTGTAGTGTTGAAACGCATGCATATAGTGAGTTGCTGTTACTGTATACATGTGTGGTTCTCTCGCAAAGCATATGTGCATTTTCACACAGATTGATGAAATACATTAGAGAGTATGCTCATTCCAGCATATGCTATTTGAAAATATATACATTCTTTAAAATGTGTGTAACAAGTGACCAAATAAATCTACAATGGCTTTTGGACCAATACTGGTATGTACTGTATCATTAAGCAAATCCACCTTGAAAGTAAATCTTAATAGATAAATACATTACTTTAATTGCATTTGTATTTGTGTGTGTGTATACAGTGTGTATACATACATGATCTTACATGATACATGATAAAAACAGGCTATATTAATTATGTAGTGTATGTACAATGTATAAAAGCATAATACCTTTTGTAGAATTAGTGTTTGCATCCAATCACAATAAAATCCCCCTGGTAACTACTGAATCACAACGCCATGTTGTCTGAGGCTTGTTATTGGACAAAGCGATCATGCACACAAACGAGCACGCACACACACACACATACACGCACATGCACATGCACACCCTCTATTGTTGTGTGAGTGGTTTCAGGGACCTGCCTTTAATATGTGTCCTCTAATGGCCAAACACACCTTCCATAACATTTGTAAATCAATTTAGTTCAATTCTGGCTAATTTGCAAAACATTATCTTGTTAAACACAAGCCACTGCGCATATGCATCAATCCAAAAATACAATATGAAATATGTGCTAAATATTTACATCTTAAAGGCAGGGTTAGTCATTCTCGAGAACGCTTGCTAACTTCAAGTTGAAATCAAAACAAACGCCCTCAGAAGCTTCTCCCACACACTGAAACGCATTGCAAAGACTATCGCATTGTTGTTGTGTGTAGGCATGCACCACTTTGTTTGTGTTCCTATTTACAGAGCCATGGCTAGAAGAGTCTGATTATTTAATTTTTTTCCAGCATTACTTGGATTAGTAATTGTAATATTATTACCATTTTGGAAATAGGAATTAGTTACACTGTAGTTACTAGTAACTAGTTACTGCCCAACACTGATTACAAATAGCTTACAAATAGCTTACAATTAGCTTACAATCGCTGACTATACCTTCAATATCCCTTACAGTAGCTAACTTCCAGGTTGGCCATCAAAATAAATAAAAACAGTAAGATTAAAAAAGACATCTTATTTAAATGGGATGGGGGATGGGGGGGATGCAGCTGCATGTTTTTGGGCACAACAACAACAAACCATGCCCTTATTTAGCCTGGCCCCGTAAG
Organism: Amblyopsis hoosieri; assembly: GCA_027564755.1. Taxonomy (NCBI): domain Eukaryota; kingdom Metazoa; phylum Chordata; class Actinopteri; order Percopsiformes; family Amblyopsidae; genus Amblyopsis; species Amblyopsis hoosieri. Next base: position 9,944 of record JAODUE010058677.1, on the reverse strand, counting down.
AACACATTTTCTGCAGCACTACCTTAGGACAGGCCTGTTGAAAGGAGGAGGAGTGGGTTGGAGGAGGGGGGGCAAGCACACTCTCACATTAACAGGATCACACCTGGGAGCCGCGCTACAATGGTACTCTCCCCACTGCTGGGCACTGAGCCGCTTCACTGGAGCATTTTAAGGTTAAGTGCCCGGAGGTCACAGCCTCCATGCTATGGCTGCTGGAGGGACTTGAGCCGCCACAGCGTCCACAGGCACTCCATAGGCACAGAACAGGCCGCTTTCAGCCGCGAGGCGTGCTGTTATTGCTGCGGGTCAGACCGGGATGTGCAGGCTAATGCAGGAGCAATACAGTGAAATGATGTCCCTGCTGGTAGACAGACAGACAGACAGACAGACAGACAGACAGATAGATAGAGAGACAGAGAGACAGACAGACAGACAGATAGATAGATAGATAGATAGATAGATAGATAGGTAGAGACAGAGAGAGACAGACAGACAGACAGATAGATGATAGACAGACAGACAGACAGACAGACAGAGACAGAGAGACAGACAGACAGACAGATAGACAGATAGATAGATAGATAGATAGATAGATAGATAGATAGATAGATAGATACTGTATCAACATACAGATAAAAAGTGGTGACCTAATAGGCTGACGTGATGTGGTTTCCTTGGTAACTCCCTCCTTATTCCTCAGAGTTCCTTCCTCCATTATCTGTCAGGTCTAGTGTTTCACCGACAGATGCTTTATGCACTGCTCCCTACGTGTGCTTGACTCTGTGCATAAGTGTGCGTGTGCGCGCACGCGCACATGTGTGTGTGCAAGCGCGCATGTGCGTCAGGCCAAGTATAATTGCATTTCTCCATCTGCTTATTTCAGGGGGAACAGGCTACTGACACACACACACACACACACACACACCATTACCAGAAGCTGTTGCCTAAAATCCATCAACTTCAACCCTGAACAATGTTTTTTTTTTTAAGCTTTACAGATGGCATTGAGTGGCACTGTTTACAATATGGCCACTATTGTGTCCGAACAAAGGCCTCTCAACTCAACAAAGGTCACATTGCCAGACAATAAGTCTCTGTTCACACCAGGGGGGCAAACAGAAAGGGGTGTGCGGAAATGGAGTTGTGCATGTGCAGTTGTGCACGTTACCCATTCAATCTCAACATACAATACACACAGCTGTACTTGCATTGTGTACATTATGCACTCTGTGTACTTTCCTGTGAACATGCTGATCTGTTTATGGTTAGGATACAATATAAATACAGGCTCGGTGTACAATTATTAATGTGCTTAGTTAAACTTATTAACATATGCATATCACAGCCTAATGTAGGTCTACATTAAAATGGTTATGGTTGGGTTAGCATACGATACCCAGCACTAACTGAGTTAGGTCTAAGTTACGTAAAGTAAGATATAGGCTACAATAATGTAGTCATGGTAAGCTAGATAGACACAGGTAAGAATAAGGGAAGAATAAGGTAAGAAGCTCTCGACTAGCGACGTCTGCTTGTCGTAGCACTCAATGCTAACTCAAGCTTCTTATTCAAATGTTTCTTTTCTCTCTATCCTACCCTTAAAAAATATACTGCACTAATTTAGTATTAGGCACTTAATTATTCAGGCCACAAAATGCTGTTATTCTGAATTATATGATATTGGTTGCTTACAATTGCTGGTGTGTGTCCAAATTGACAAACATACTACATGTAAGTAGCTTTGGATTAAAGCGTGAATGCCATGAATGTAAGAATGGAAAGAATGTGATATGATACGGGCAGAGGTTAGATATTGCCTGCCTTTGCAATCGTGGTGGTGGTACATTACGTCCTGTACAGTATGGCTTTCATTTCACGTTAGCCTATTTTGTCTTTCCAAACCAATGAAAGTGATACAGATCTTGTTTCAATCTCAACACGCTCATTAGCTACACAGTATGCATGTTAGCGTTGACTGAGTGGGAAACGCCTGTTTGTCCACAAGGGAACGACACATCCCTTGTCTGAAGAAGGATATATCCTCTGCTATTGTTCGCTCTTATCAGTCATTGTTTTGGTGGAATGAAGACAGAAGACATGTTGGTATCACAGACTTGTGTTTCAAAGCCAACACTGGGGAAGGACACATGCACAAACACCGCACACACACGTGGGCACATGCACATACTAACACTAACACACAATAATAGTGCGTGTGCAACTTCTTTCTATTGGAGTAATATAATAGGGGATTATAATCATTTTTAGGACCTAAAAATTCTAAATAGAAAAGAAAATTAGCATTATTTGACCTTACTGTATGTGCGTAAATAAACTGACAAACGAAGACTAACTGGCCTACCATCAAAAAACAAATAATGTAAGTAAAAAAAAATTATATATACCACAAATAAACATTATGAATAGATACGAACATACAAACATATTCTCTCTCTCTCTCTCTCTCTCTCTCTCTCTCTCTCACACACACACAAATATTGTGCTCATACTGTACAGTCCAATCAATAGATAGTGGGCTCGCTTATGCTAACATGTCCTCAGGGTTTTTATTCACCAGCGACACATATTTCTCCCACTGGTGAGGAGCTGGTGAGCTGTCAATACACAAGGAACGCATCCGCCTCCATTATGCCAATAAATTGCATATGCTATTCATCAGCCCGACTGTAGGAGCCAGTATTTCTAATTAAAACGGAGCTCGTAAATTTAACATTTCCTCAGCCTGAGCTTGTAAAAACATTTCAAATAGGTTGCAGTGAGAGGCTTGTATGAGCAGAAGTAGTTTGCCTCCCGCTGATCTATGGATTGATACTCAGGTTGGGAATAATTAATTAATGGAAACATTTAATTATCTACAGTTGCTTCTGGTTGCACTGTCAATGTACTCCCTATAAGGGCATCTGCTGTAAACTCACGTAAGGTGCTTTTCTACTGCAGGAACTTTTGGGCTGGGAGCAGGGGAAGGTGGTATAGTTCAGGTGGCACCACCTGGGGTGTGCCCCGAGTTCACTGGGAAAGCGTTAAAGGACTAGTCATTCTGGAGAAAGCTTGTTGATATTTGAACAAAAACGCCTCTCCGTGAATTTGACAAAACGTGTATTAGCTTAGCATCACTTACCATACCTTTATATGATGTATATTTGCAGTACTGGCAAGAGGGGCCAGAAACGGAATTATGTGTCTTTGTAACACAGAGATGCACAATGGTGCAAAGTTCATGAGCATAGTGTATGTGCACTTATGTGCACGTTATCTGTCCAATCATGTTCCACAGATGCTCATCCAAACAAAATGGCTATGCACCTTTTGATAAATGTAGTTTCAGGGCGATGTCCTGGAGATTTGTTCCTTGCGAATAGATACAATTCACAAATTCCACAGTGTGTATCTTCATTCATATGGATTCTGAATAAAACAAAATGTATTATAGCACTACAATTACTGTAGGTTGGTGTACAGTATCTAGCTGAATTCTATTTTACCACTTTACCACTACATCCACTAAAACCTATATATGATATTGTGTGCCAACTTCCTTTATTTCATTGTACTTATTACAGTCTAAATATTTAACCCAAATGAAAATTAAATAATCTATTCTATTCTCTGATACTATCATGTTGCTTCCTATTCTGTATGCTGACTGTGGCTCACTGGGTCAGTGCTTTGATTGGATTAGCAGTTTCAGAGGACACATTTGTCAGACCAATTAGAGCGCTCTGTGGCACAGATGGAAGCTCGGATCTCCAGGGAGAGAAAGATGGGAGCAAATGTTGCTCCCTTTAAAAGTTCTCAGACACAGTATCATACAAAGCTAAAAAAAATGCAAGAAAAAGAGAAAAATGCAGACCCATCGTGTAGAGTCGGCAAGAAACGCCAGGTGTGGGCCTGTGTACTTGCGTGCAATCATTCCCACAGGGCTACTGCTGTAAATAAGAACGCAGGATGAGTCAAATTTGCAGGTTAACTAACAATCATGGTGTGATAGTGACGCATACAGAGGGCCCTTACCTGGTATTGCGTACGTTGCCTTGTCAATGTGCGAGAAGAAGACCTTCCAAAGAATCACATCTCAAGAGCGGCAGGCCGCCCTAGACCTACAGGAAAAAGGAAGGGGGGGGGGGGGGCGGAGGGAAGATAAATAGAGCGTAAAAAGAGTGATAACAGACAGGGCAGGTGACGGGAAAGAAACGTGGGCGGATGGAGAGGATATTTGCGTACTCTATTTTCAGGTTGCTGTCATCACGGAGACATCTGAAATAGATAAGGGGGGTGAAATGTGACTAACGGCGCCCGTTAGCATTGCGGGCGCCATTAGCATTGCGTAGTGGCATAAACCACTCAGACGACGTAATCACCTGTGTGTTTGTGTGCGTAGGTGTGCGCGCGCGTGCATGTGAGCGTGTCTATCGTTAGCATGTGCGCGTTAGCGACGTCCCTCATAATGAGTATCTGAGTGAAACAGTCAATAATGGCCCGTGTGTGTCTGAGCTTTGCGGCAGTTTATAGCTAAAGAGCTCTCTCGTGTCATAACTGGTTTATAGAGGCGGCATTTCACTGGCGAATGCCTGACAGAAGTCTGAAGGAGCCGCTGTTGGTGCTCTCACTAGCGGGCAAAGAGGCAGTTATTCACGTTTAGAATGCATCTTATATCGCGTAATATCTGTGCCCTGTCGCTCTTCCTTTGACTTCCCCCTCGTCAGCGCCTGCTCTGTGTTACAAAGGACTTAACTTCCTTCTCTCTCGCTGGCTAAAGGAAGGTGCCGTATGTCAAATGCACTTTATAACACCTATAGCGTGAAATACATTCAATTGGGGAAGGCTGGGTAAATGGACTGTATTTATATAGCACTCTCTTTTAACCTTCAGGCCATTCAAAGCACTGCACAGGATAGCCTCAGATTTAGCCCATACCCATGCATACACCGCCATCCAAGACACCATCCAACCACCGGGAGCATGGGTTATGTCTTGCTCAGGACACTTCCTGCAGCCAGGTAGCCTTGCGAGACCATCTTGATCTAGCCTTGCGAGACCATCTTGATCTCGCAAGCTTCAGTTTGACTTTGCCGCAAGAATCAGTCTGGGGAGCTTGGAAATGGAGGTGATTCAGGCCGGTAAACCTAGTGTGTTGCCAATCAGCGTTGTAGTACAGCTACGGGCGTGGTTTAGGTGTGACCTGACATGAAATCAACTCCAGTCGAAAACTCCTAGAGATGATACAATATAGCATCGGTTTTTATTATTATTTATTAGAAGTGCCTGCCCTCTTGAACCAGTTTCAATGGACGGCTCCCAAGATGGATTTGTTTAACAAAGATATCTGGTGGGTGAGGTTATGAGCTAGGAGGCAGCAACTAGACACATTTTGATCACCCTGCTGCACTGCCCCACTCCTAATAGCAGATTAAAATCATTACTGAAATTATTTAAATAGAAGTTTTACGGATGACAGACTCTTTCTGAGGTGATCCATTTTGTGTTTCATACATACACACACATTTAGTTGTTTTGTATATACGATCTGATTTAATGTGATTTAATGTGGCAGGGCAATCTGATTTAATGTTATTCTAATGAATCTAATACTGTATTATATAATATAATCCAATCTAATACTTGATTATAATCTACACTGATATATTATTATATAATCCAGTCCAATATACTGTATGTACAATGACTAATACAAACTTGAATGTAATGTAATGTACAGGTAATGTGACATAATAAGAATCCAATACAATCTAACAGCTGGCAGCTGGATTTGATCATGTTGGAATCTAACATGATCAAATCCAGCTGCCAATCAGATGCTGCATGTAACTGTGATGCCGCCAATATGATGCAGTTCTCTGAAATGTGAAAATATATCTATTTTTTTTCTTCACTTTTCTCTTTCGGTGACATCTGCCTCTCTCTTCTGCCAGTCTTCCTGTTGCTTTGGACAACCCCCAACACACCGTTTCCCCCCTTCACATCTCCAGGGTCAACCTCAATGCCAGTGTGGATTACAACTGGTACTGTGTGTGTAGTGGGTGTGGGGATGTTTTGTTGATTAACAGAGGCTGTGTAAGTCAGCGGGTCTCAAATTGTGGGCTGACTCCCCATTTTAAATTGTATTGATTATTTAAATTTAATTATCTGCATACATTTTGAATGATGCTCATCATGACACTCGTTTATGTTGTGCTGTTACTGTAAATGGAGGGTGAAGCCATCCAATCCAATCCTTATTGATTGATCAACAGAAAATGTGTTAATTTCTTGTAATAGCAATCTGCTGCTTGAGCATTTACCTTACCTTTTTTACCTGACTTTCATTTATGTCATGTCATTACATGGTTGCAACCCCATATGTGTGTGTGTGTGTGTGTGTGTGTGTGTGTGTGTGCATGTGGGTTGCAGTGTGTGCATAAAAGGCAGTGTGCTTATATGTGTACATGTGTGAGTGTATTCCGCTATACGTGTGTGTTGTGTACTGCAGCTGTGTAGTACTGTGTACTAAACAAATATAGTTACTGTCTGTGTGTGTGTGTGTGTGTGTGTGTGTGTGTGTGTGTGTGCCAAAATGAGAGAGAAGAGCCAGAAGCACCAGCAGAGCATTGGCTGAGAAATAAGATGAGAGCTAAACTCCTCCCTCCCCCTCCCCAATGTATAAAGCCCGTGGTGGCGTGCTCCCTGGTCTCGGAGCACGCCATGCATTATTCACAGGGACGGTCAGCGATGGAGGGATCGCTCAACGAGCAGCAGCGGCAGGGTAAAGAGAGTGCTTTAGACGCAGAGGTGGGCAAAGAGAGAGTGAGAATAAAGAGGTGAGGTGGAGAGGAATGGGAATTCATGAACACGGGAGATGAGGGGTAAATACACAGACTGATGAGAGAGGAGTGTGGAGAGCTTTAGGAAAGGCCCTATTCATCTGTGGGGTGTTCTAACTACGTGTGGGGTGACTGTGTTCCATTCCTGAAAAGAGAAGTCAATTCTTTTTCTTGTCGATTTCAAAATGGCACCATAGAAACGCAGGGGAAATGTAAAAGTCCCACATTTTTACATTTCCATCCCCAGGTTTTGGTTCATCAAAGAACCAAGAATAATTACCCATTTATTTACTTGATGATGAAGATGTTACATAGGTCAGTTAGATTTCAGTTAGTTAGGATCCGATAATGATTATAGGATTCTTTATTGATGTATTGTTACTGTACAGTGCAGTACATAACATTTGTATTGGCTATTAGTGTATAATTTGAATGGTACTGGACTAATTATTCTAAAATTGTAGGATTCCTTACAAATAAAATAATGTAAGGCACAAATTATGTAATACTTTAAACACAATGCATGAAGATGCAATGATGTGCTCTTTAGTGAAGATGAAATTTTAATCTGTTGCCAGATAAACGTAACTAATAATATGTGACACGCATTCACCCATTTTTCAACTTTGTCCATTCTTAACAAATTAGATCATTAGATTACTTAAAGGTATAAGCGATTAGAAGATAATAAACTGTCAAATTCACCAAATATCTCTTCACGGCCCACTAGTTTACAGTTCTCTGTTCTTGTTGAATAAAGAATCAGTTCTACACAACCCAAATAGGAGCATATACAAACTGGTGCAGACAGCACACAACAACAATATCCTATAACCTTCGCAATGTGTTTCCAATGTGCGAGGAGAAACTTCTGAGGGAGCACCCTATGACATTGAAGGGGTGTTTTTGTTTTGATCCAGTTCAAATATCAACACGCTTTCTCCAGAATTACTTACAGTACTATATATTTTAATCTAATTTGATACATTTTATGTAAAATGTATCATCATTTCATTCCTAAACTGCCGTCCAAATTCCCGCTAGAGGATGACAAACGTGGAGGCCATATAGATTCCATAACTGCATAAAAATAACCAGAGAAGAAGAGACTTATATCAAACAAAAAGAGCCAGCATTAAGGCTTTAAACAAGGGACCCAGGCATGGACCACAGAGAGATGAGATTTGCATTGGAAAGAGGTGCGAGACTTTGCTGGGGTGTGAATGATGTATTAGGAGAGAGCAGAAAGAATACTTTATATTTAAAAAGAAATCTCATACCATCATTGGAGATGTGTCAAACTCTCTCCTGGATGAACCAGAGAGCAGTTTGCGTGATAGATGTTGACCATTTTCTCACAGTAAAACAACAGCATTTTCTATTAAAGGGTGGCGGTGGTTCTATTGATGCCCCATGTCACCCCATTCATCACAAGCTTGTGTCGTTAGGACGACTGTACTTCATGATCTCACTGTGCGAGTTCACGCTTTGCCCTTTGTAATTACGCTTCGGCGGGCTATCGCACATAAAGCACCGGGTTGACGCCTATTGTTTGGGATTGTTTCAGCTTCCCAAGGAATAGCTGTGAATCCTTTTCTTAGAAAGGCGGGGAGCCATAAGATCAATGTAAAGTCACAATTTGACCACTGCCGCCTCCAGGCTTGGACAGATATTATATGTGCATGAAGAATATGGACCTGTTTGGTCCACCCAGGCGTAAAATTAAAGACTCTTGTCTACGTCCCAGCATAAATCACACACTGACAAAGACGGAGGTAAGAAAGGGAGAAGAGGAGAGGAGGAGGCAAATATGATGAAAAGAAAAGTGGTTAAGTCATCCAACTATTGTGAATCACTGAACTGTGTGCAACAGTGTAATTAGATAGAAGGGTGAGTTTCACCAGTGCAATAACGAGATACATCATTCAGCCACGGAAATAGCTCACAATAATTGACGCAAGGAGTGTTTGAAAGACGACAACAAAAACAAATTGCTGGCTCGATGTGGCCTTCGTCGAAAGAAAACCTGCTTCATTGCGCCACATGAGAGCGAGCTAATCAGAGGGTTCAAAGCACACGAGAACATGTATCATTTCTCACACGGCTAGAGAACAGACACCCCCCCTACCGACCCCAGTAAGTGATCGCTACAGGCATGATACTCACCAGGATATCAGGAATCCCTGCAAACCACGAGAGGAAATGAATGGCGTCCATTGAAGACAACGTGAACGATGCATTAGGGACAAACTGACAAATGCTAATGCGCGCCAAAGGGGCGTGAGACCTTAATCAACACTGGGCTGCATAGGACATGTCTCAGCACAAACCGATTCCATAACAGCACCAACAGTCACTAGCTAGCTAATGTTTGCCAGCCACACACGCTAATTGAACACATATACATCCGGATTTGTAGAGGAGGAGGTCAACTATTTTGTCACAGTGTTTTCAGAAGGGCTAGCACCTCTGAGAGCTTATACTGCCCACAGAATATAGAATACAAAAACGGCACAAACATTGTGAAGCAGTGTTTTGAAACCATTGATCACCTGATCTGGTAATATCGCTCTCTTATTGAGCATGACCATCTAGCCATCCTTATCCTTACTCAGCTTCAGCCAATCGCGGTGTGCCATCAAATGGGCCCCGGATCAATACTAGCTGGCACACAGTCTTGCTCAAAGGCTTGGACTGAAAACAACATTCGACATCATTCAAGATCACAGCTGTGTAGCTGAACGGGCACAATAAATGGCATTATTATTTTGCGTTAATTTGCCATCAAACGACTGGGCGCATCAAAGTGTTTAGCGTTAGATCTTTCCGCATGGAAGCCAGATGGATAGCAGGGGATGTATATAAAGCAGTTAAAGCAAAAGCCCCTGAAGCAGGAAGTTTAAATGTGAGGTTGGGATGGTGCTCTTACAAAAGACACTGATCAGAGACAATCCATTATGGAAAATTACAGATACAGATCTAGATCTAGGCAAAATATTATATTGCACTAGGTTTGGTGCGCTGTCATATGGGTGGCAGTGAAAGTCAGGGGCCTCGACGGACCAGACCCGGGCAGCAGAAGCTGGCTCTGGGGACGTGGAACGT
>JAODUE010058666.1:0-16957 GCA_027564755.1 Amblyopsis hoosieri | reverse complement strand
ATGACCCACCCTTCATGACCATAGGTGAGGGTAGGAACAAAAATTGCCCGGTAGATCGAGAGCTTTGCCTTCCGGCTAAGCTCAATATCAATATAATTAATAAATACATATTTATTTTATTTATCGATATATTGCCCAGCCCTAGTTGCTAGTGTCCTCAACAAAGACAAAACAATGGTGAAGTATACATAATAGAATGTCTGTAGTGTGTGTGTGTGTTACTCACCATCCCTACAGTGAGCTGCTCCTCCTTGCACCTCGGCCCAGTGTGAGCAGACATGAACACGGCCAGCAGCTCGTCCTTGTGGAGGAGGCGGCTGGAGTTGTGGAAGGAGCCCTGTGATGGAGCCCCTCCCTCCTTATCCTCTCCCTCTGAACAGGTCTGCCACTCCTCCTCCTCCTCCTCCTCAACATCCTGCTCGTCTCCATCGGCCCAGGAACGTTTTGTGTCCTCAAAGTCTGGCTGCCCTTCGTCTTCCTCTGGGTCCGGGTCACTCTCCTCATCCGGCTGTTCCGGGTCCATGCCCTGTGGACGGACGGACGGACAGATGAGTGACGCTGACACACAGCATGTAGTTGTTATTTATTTAGTTTGCATTGCGTGAAGCCGGTTCATTGCCTGTCTATTTTTGTCTCCTTAACGGCTCGGTTAAGATTTCCGTTTTCGGGCAAATAGACAACTCTGTGTTTTCCTCGTCGACTACATTACATATAATTATTTAGAAAATGGATGCAAACTAGCATACAGAGGCTGACTTGATCAAATTCAATGTTTGATGTTATTTTGAGATCAGTGACATCGCAGAAAGTAGACTACTGTGTAAAACATGATTGGACTGCCCATCCTGAAAATAGGTAGATTTCCGGAATGACCCGTCAAAGTTACGACGGTGGTTTTTTCTTTGCTAATTGGCTAAGTGGTTTGATATGACTTTCTACCACTACATGTCACACTAGGCCACCAGCATCAATTAATTATCTGCTTAAGATATACAATAGGTACTCCTTTAGCCTATAGTTAGCCTAGTGAACCCATAATGATATTGCAAGCTTCAGTTTGACTTTGCCATGAGAATCAGTATGGAAAGGCTTTAATTAATGGCGTCTGTGACCAACTTACCATTCAGTGTCATACTAATAGCTACGGGCATTATTTAGGTGCGACAGCGAAAGCTACTTGAAAACAACGACAGACAGATGGTTCATCCAATCAACTTCTAAGTCTTTTTTGGAAAGTTAAAACAGTTTTGATGGACGGTTTCCCAGATGGACTTGCGTCTATCAGTACATGTGGCATGTCATGTTACTATATTGTATATTTACATGCAGTATTTAAATAGTACAGAGCACCGTAAGCTTTGATAACAAAGGAAACAGACTTATGAGAGCTGCTTACTATATCGCAACCGCAAATCGCAATCTCATTCGCAATATTTGCCAAACTAATCGCAATTATACTTTTTGACCAAATTGTGCAGCCCTAGTAGTAGCGTGCTACACTTACTCCGTTACACTTACTTGAGTGACTTTTTGAAGGAATTGTACTTCTAAGAGTAGTTGGAATGCAACATACTTTTTACTTTTAAAACTCAAGTATATTTGTGAATATTTTCTTTAACTCCACTACACTCGGCTATATTCCAGGCATTACTCGCTACATCAATCCGACCATTTCAAAGATACTTAACGTAAACAAGGCAAACAATCTCGCAACTGCTCTTCCGGTATTCAAAGTAGATCACTGGGGCTGACTGGCGCTGCAAAATAGAGCGTTTCACCGCAAGTGTCAAGCAACGTAACCATAGAAACTCACTCGTGCGGCAAGCGGCGTTCTCCTGTGTGCCACACACACTCAAACACAAGCTACACATGCAACTGCCTGGGACAATGGAGAGGGAGAGATCCCAGCGCTGTTGACACAAGAGCCGTGGACTTCGATTACTCAGAGCAGCTAATCTAACCTATTTCTTGCCATTTCCATTGTGGTCTGAATACGTTTCTAAATGTGTTGCTAGTCACATTTTAGAAATGTCACAGAGGGTCTAAAAAGTCGCTAAAAATTCAAGCAAGAAAGCTGCCATGTTGGCAACACTAAAGTCTGAAATGTCGCTAAATAAGCTGCCAAGTTGGCAACAGGTTGCCATGTTGTGTTCATGTTGTGTTGCTATTGTGTTCATGTTAATCTGCCGTGATGTAGGTTCAAACGCTAAATTAGAATACAGCATTACCATTTTGGATATTTTAATTCACGCTCTGCATATTTAAAAATGATGAAAAAGCGTATCATGAAAAAGTTACTCGTACTTGAGTAGACTTTTCTCTAGATACTTTCTTTTTTTACTCGATGACTACTTTTACTTCTACTTGAGTCAATATTACTTAAAGGTAACAGTACTTTTACTTGAATAAAGTTTTTGGCTATTCTACACACCTCTTGATTACTTTGCATTAAGTGATCGGTCAGTTAATGTGTGTCCATTACAGGCTAAGAACTACAGTCTGGATAAAAGCGCCCTCACCTTCTCCTCTGCGTCCAACCTCAAGCTCTCAGCCAGGGCAGACCAGAACACAGCCCTCAGGCCCTCTCTCTGGAAGTGTCTTGCCCAGGCTCCTCTCTGTTCCCTGGTCAGCAGATCTGCCTTATTAATCAGCAGCATGTTCACCTTGTCCTTCGATACCTCCTTAACATATGCCTCCTAGCAGACACAGGGAACCAGAGGGTCAAAAACAGTAACAGCCCTCAGTAATATACCCCTCTCAGAGTGCCCGGCCCTATATCATGACTACAGTGTGTTTACTTGCCAGGTCCGGACAGCGAAACAGCAAAGGGTTTCTGCTGTCAACAATCTGCACCACGATATCACTGTGCAAGAATGTCAGACATGTAAGAGACCTTAGTTACCTTCCAACCTAACCACTCACTGTACACCACAATTGCTTTTGATATTACCTTCTCTCAATCACTCTCCAAAGCTGTCTCCAGAAGTCCAAATTCCTCTCAAATGGCGTGAGAATCATCTTCTGCTCCTCTTCCAACCTTCAGATTAAATAACAAAGTGGTACTTTTGCTAAATGCTGGAGGCCAAGCGCATTACTGCTCCAACCACTGTGTTATCAGTGTGCATTAACATACTGTGCAAGTTCTCTCCTCCATTCCAGGAAACTGTCTCTCTCGGCTTGCTGAAGAGCTTCTGCACTGGTGCCTTCATCCCAGTGTGGTCTTAAAGACAGACAAGCATTAGTATATTTAAACCATAAACTACGGTATAGTGCCCCCACATCCCCAAACGTCAGCCCCAGCTTTCAGCAGATTGTGGGGTGTCCCATACATCACTAGTAACCATTAGACCCCCTGCATGAATTCAGCATACCGTCGTGGAATTCGGAGGAACTGCTTGTTGTCTTCATGAAGCTTCTTCAGACGGATTTTCTCCTCGTCTGTTATCAGACCAGCCCGGGCTTCAGCTGGCACAAACTTGATGTTGAGTTTTTCTAAAGATTTAATCCACAAATTGGGGGCGTTATATTTAAATCACCAATACTAAAAGCATGTATGCTCATACAATAATGAGCAGACATATTTTTGGAGAAAAGAAATCGTCTCTTTCATCAAAAAACAATACATAAGCAATGAAGTACTCCTGTCAGCAGAAGAGCTCATGCATCCATGGCATATTGGACAGTCTACATAACCAGTCTGTCAGGTAGTCAATCAGTCTCAACACATTGCTGCTTGAAATCCTGCTTCACTGCTCCCACCACCTCCAGATATTTAATCCCAGTGGGATTTGAAAGAAAATTTGAATGAATGATGCCTTCTTTGGTAAAATAATGCACAGAAATTATGAATGACAATTTGCGCTCAGAAGCCAAAATTGAAAACATGCATGTCAATTAAATTGTATTCTTTGACTTTATTGTTCCCAAAGGGAAATACGTTTTCACAGCACTGTACATCACCCAAAACATGCATAATATCCACATATAAAATACACCATAAATAGCAGACAACATTGATAAAAAGAATCGCCGTTCTTACATGAATTGTTTGATATAAATAACTTCCAGAGACGATAGATTAGATGATTCTGTGTATCCTATGTTTGTTCTAAATGTGAGCCAATTTAAGGTGCTACCTCACCAGCAACAAACTCGGTTCCCGCTAGTTCGGCAGTGGCAATAAAGTCATCCATAGAACTCTGTTCTGTCACTGACTGGAGGTTGAGCCGACCCCAGTCATACCCATCGTTAAGTTCACTGGTGTGGAGCTGAAAAATAAGCATTTCATTACCATAGAGAGCTACTGCTGTGTAATTAAATTAACTTGCAATCAAGTGTCAAATAGTATATATCTAATAATAGTTAAGTTATAGTAAACATCTAACCCCTGGGGTAAAAGCACACCATAGGTTAATTACATGTTTTAGTATTACAATAGTAAATAGTCAATGTACTATTTACTAAAACTATCTAATACATTTAATTCACCTCTGGTGTGCTTTTACCCCAAAGGTGACCCCATTGTATCGTTTACTATTGACATGTTATTATTTAGAATAGCATGTCAATAGTAAATAATACCATGCATGTCATAAAATCGGTGAATCGTGTTTTGACATCGTACTGTAACATACCCAGCATGAGTCTACCCTCTTTCTTCCTCGGTTAGCATTGAGCTTCTCCTTTATCAGTGATCTCCCGAGTACTTGTGTCGAGCTGCCTGACTTCTTTTTGCCCATGGTAGCTTTCAGATCGTGGTAAATGTAAAACTGTAGGCTACTTAGTGGTGAACGTATAATTGATGTCACTCGCTACTGTGACCCATGTGCAAAAAGTTGTTGTCGTAAGAACCGGAAGTAAATTGACTTCTTCTTGTTGATGTTTTACGGCGGTTGCTATCCATCTTATTTGTGCATTACCGCCACCTATTGCTCTGAAGTGTGGATGCGCATTTTCGCCATGCTAACTGCTGGGAAAGAGAGACCAATAGATGGAAGCAACGAGCAATGGGTTGACACCGAAGTAGAAACGGGATATCGTCAATGGATGTAGTGGGTAACGGTAAGGACCGTAGGGTATATCTTACGGTGATAAAAAAAAAAAAACATACGTAGACTACACATCACAGGCCACATGCTGTAATTTTGCATTGGAATAATTTAAATTAGACTAGTTAAATGGAGGACGTCATTTTATTATTTTATTCAAACATAGCCTATACTACAGTCTATAATTATAGTCTATAAATATAGTCGGAGAAAGATGTTGCATATCCCTATTTTACAATGTAATTGGTTAAAACTGCATCTTTTTTTAATAATGTAGGCTAGCCATTGAACTAGTATAGGTGGCTACCCAATGATGTTAGTAGCCTATGTGTAGGGTGTTTCATAAAATGTATAAACAAAAAAAAAAAGAATTATAGGCTTTCGCTTTGTGAAGGCTAAAATGTAACCAAAAAGTCCTTAATAGAATATACTTGATTTATATATATGGCTACGACTAGCCATAAGCCATATATTAATTATAGGCTGCATTTTTTAATTCGATATTTTTAATACAACGCGCTTACATGTGGTTTGGTTTCTCCCTCTGTTCCCCCTGTAGGCACGCCAAAGTGGTGTGTTCCAGTATATAAACAGTGAGGGCAAGTCGGAAAGGAAGGCATTTGGCTAAGATCTACAGGCTTTTGGGGATCTTTAGTGGAAATACAATGGGCAAGACCACTTCGGGAGACAGAAAAGTGAAGTTATTTTACAGCGAAGACACGAATGAATGACAAGCCTCATTAAAAACGGACAACATTTTAAGCCTACAGGTGCAATTAAGCCAAGTGCACATTTTAGTAATTTTGCAGCATATAGGCTACTTGAAACATCCATATAATGCTTCCTTGGAAGAAGAATAAATTCGACTTGATTGAGGAAGACAAACAGTCGAAGCAGAAGGGGTATGCCGTGAGTTTGAATTACTCAGCGCTCACATCCTTCGCCAAATCCTGCCCAGAAAGCGCACTGAACAGGGTTGGAAGCATGTTCAAGTCCAAGAGGAAAAAGGTGAAAATCACAGGCGAAGACCCCACGTACACAGTGCTCTATCTGGGAAATGCCACCACCATTCAGTCGAAAGGAGAAGGTTGTACGGACGTGGCAGTGAGCAAGATTTGGGGCAAAAGTGAAATGGGAAAGAATGGCACCAAGATGAAACTAACGATCAGTACACAGGGCATTCGGATGGTGCATGTGGACGATAAAGCAAGGAGACCTGGACATTTATATTTACTGCACCGGATAACTTATTGTGTCGCAGACCCACGTCTACCTAAAATATTCGCATGGATATACCGACACGAAATGAAACACAAGGCGGTGATGCTGCGGTGCCATGCGGTGTTGGTGTCCAAGCCCGAGAAGGCAAAAGCCATGGCACTACTTTTATACCAGACCTCGGCGACAGCTCTTGCAGAATTTAAAAGACTAAAGCGGAGGGATGACGCTAGGCACCAGCAGCAGCATCTTATAGGGGAACAAACAATCCCACTCGTCCCTATCAGGAAGCTTCTGAACGGACAATGTTATTACAAACCCCCAGTGGAGCGCAGTCGGAGCGCGCCCAAATTGGGCTGTATTACGGAGGACTTGATCGGGGAGGAGGAGGAAGAGAAAGCGATGCACTTTGAATGTGAGGACATTCTTGAAACAGACTGTGATGGTGTCGGCAGTGGTAAACAGGAACTTTCACAGATTATAAACGACCTGGGGGAGATGAGCATAGGAAACGATGTACAAACTCTTAAATCAGACCTTAGAGTCACCAGACTTCTCTCTGGCGAAAGCACGGGGAGCGAATCCTCAATAGAGAGCAATCAAGAGACAATTCCTTTTATAAATGGATTCGAGGAGAGAAAAATGCTGGAAATTGCTTGAATTAGTTTGGCGCCATGGTCTCCAGAAACATTTCCCATATGTTTTGCTTGTGCTGGAGTGTTTGCCTATGTTGTGCCTCCACGCAGACCTGAAACACTTTAGTAATGTCCTGAAAGGCTCTTGAGACAATATTTAATACAATGACACATGCCCAAATTAATGATATGTTTAGGAATCCGAATAAACATTTTGCTGACTACACTCTCCTGGGATGCACTGCAATAATTCTCTTAGATTTAAGAGGATTTGTTTACCCAACCTGTTTGGTTTGTGAAATGTCATGATATATGTCCAATTTTTCGCTTAAACATTCCAAGTTTGAAAGAAGGTTTTCTACTTTGTCCACTGGATCTAAATATAACCAAATTAATATTCCTTTCAGACACTTTTAATCCTGTTAGTTTTCTTTCACTGTTGTGGAATTCAATCAAGTAGCCTATGCTGACATCCATTCACATTATACTTGTTTGGTATGTAAAAATACCATGTATAAATAAATGTCATATCTTTGCTGTGCAAAAGAAAACAACTTTAATGTATTATTATGTACCAAAATAAATAATTATACAGATATTTGTTATTTAAAAAAAAGGAGACAATGTGGTTTATTATGTGAACATCACACAATGCCAATAAACTATAAAGAAAAAAACTATATAAATGTGCTGTCGTAGTTCATTCTCAACTGTATAATAAACATAAATGCAGTGGTTTTATACCATGTAATACACACCATTTAGTCATTTTCTAAAGATTAGTCAGTTTAGTAAGACTTTTTTAAGACTTTTTACATTTTCCCTCTAACTCATAAGCAGATTGTGGACATTTTGAATTTGAGCTTTTAGAGCCCTATTAGTTTAGGATAACAATGCAAGGGCACGTCTGTACTCAGAAGTAACATCAAATACTTAAATTGGTTTGTCCTGAAAACCAGAAATGCATACTGGCAATGCTGTAAGACCTACAGTATATCAACTTTTTAAAAGTTATATAATAATCAAGAACAATATGTGTTTAAAGTCTGAATATGTGGCTCATTTATGAAGATTTCCAAATGCAGGCTACAGTGCCAGTATTGCTGCAAAACCAAAATCATAGAAGAAAGAAGGATTTTATAAGGTTCAGTAGCCATATGTGCACATCTATAAAATACTGACATATATATTTTCCAAATAGGTTTACTGACAAAATGTAGCTTATTAGTTGTTTTTATTACTAAATGTTTTTTGTTTTTTTAGGGGTCCTGTTTGACCTTTACAGTTAGGTCAGAAGGAATGACCAGTGACAAACAGCATATGTGTGTATGGGTGTGATGTCACACACCACACATCACCATTTGCAGCTCTATATGTGGAAAACACTCACTGTCACTTCCTTCTCTCTCATACACCATCTACATAGCAACGGTCCTCCGCAAATGCCACAGTGCCAACCCAGCCTGTCACATGGCCTCCGAGTGATAATAATACACATGCAAGCAGCGCGGCAGCAATTGCACCTGCTGGGGACTTTTTGTATTATTTAGTTATTCACAAGAAGCTCAGAGGATTCCCTTTCCTATCTAGGGCGGATGTATGCATAGTCGTACTGACGTATTAGTATTACTGTCCAGAGTTCTGTGGCAGTATATCTGTCTGTCTGTCTGTCAGGGCTGCACCCAGGACTGCATGCACAGCTACTCTGTCAAAACAGGCGCTACACACTTGCTAGCGCTACAATTGATGCTAATAAGGCCTGAATAAGACATGAGGGGCGAAACGTGAGCTTGTGGCTGCCCAGAGGAGGGGATATGGTGATTGTTTTCTGGACAACACTGTTAGAATTCCACTCCTCATGATGAGGTATTCTGAATTCACCATGTGTTTTAAATGAGACACAGATTTGAGCCACACACACACACACACACATACACACACCTACACACATACACACACGCGCGCGCGCGCTGAACACCAAAGAAAAAAATGTGGCTGCTTTGTTGAACATGCCGGATGCAGATCGTGCATGCATAAACTAATATGGCAACATAGACCAGAAACCCACTGCTGGTTCTTCTTTCTGGTGTGGTTTGAACTACAACAGCTAACAGGGCAGCTTGTGACGCAACGCATTTACCGTACAGACGGTTGTTGTTATCAGCCGTTACAGGAGCACTATCACTGGTACATTTACTGTACCTGTGTCCTACAGAGTATCTTCGCTGAAGCTGGTGTTCAACGTCTACAGAAGCATTCTAAAGGACGGAGGTCTCCCAGAGTAATTTGACATATCACTTGCAGCATGGTAATTGTTTGACAGGGTTTGTACAAGGTGAGTTTCTAACATCACTGGTTGAGGATTTCACAAGATGCCATGTTGATAGTAAGACACCTCGTTATCTTTCCCTCTGAACAAATTGTTAAGCGTTAACTTATTATATAGCATGTACTGTGATACATGTAATGGGGGCATGTTGGATGTGTAGTATATTCTGTACACTCATGCAGTAGACAGTTGTTCACTCTCCAAAGATTTAGGACATTACTGTTGGCCTTTATTACCTGCCCATTTGCTCACTGTTAAGTTGTAATGGTCTATCAATCAACATGTGTAAACTGTTTCAGTCATGATTAGGAAAGCTGTGATTATTGTGAATAAATAGTAGCTTCCAACACACAATGTGCACCTGAATGCTTGTCACAATGCTTCTTCAATGAGCACTCTAGTGTTCCAATCACTTACTTAGTCCTATTAGAGAATGCCTCTGATTGTGAGTACAACTTGATTGCAATCTTAAGTGATCTTCTTTTTACTTTACTTAAGTGACTGAAGATTAGTCTGAGCTGACACCAGAACGAGGAGAGCATTATCAATGCTTCTCAAACATTACAGGACACCAGGCAGTTGTCATGTCCGCGCCCCGTGCACGAGCACGCAGTTCACCGCCCGCCTCCAGATCTCATCCATCCGCGGACTCTCTCTCCACACCTGAGGTTCAACCTTCCACATCATCGGCTCTACGCATTCCTCCCGGTTCTCAATCACCGAAATACTGAACACCTGTTACATTAGTTGGACTATGTAGTGCAGTGTCTCTTCCCTGTCTGGTTGTGAGGTATTAGTTGTAGTGACATTTACTGAACCGATTAGAAATTATATAGTCTACCCGTGTATGATATTAAGCTTGCTATAACGTCCTTTGATCCAAGTCTAGCCCTTCCTTTGTGTCTGTGGATTACGGATTTTGCCTTGATTAAAAATACGATGCGCACTCCGCAGTTGGAACCATCACCCTCTTGCCTGCCTGGTATCATTACAGCAGTATCTTAGTTTAAGGTTGTGAAATGACAGTGTCATTGTTTTAATTGCAGCATTTCTAATGCTTTTCTAATTTTCTACTGATATTTATGAAGATAAACACAGAACTACTTGTTACTGGGGTCAGATTAGTTTAGAATTTGAGAAGCACTGCTCTGAACTGCTAGTGGAACATTTGCCTGCAGGCCTTGCAACATCACCATTGTTTTGAGCCTCTCTATATAATACATGAGGAGAGGTGGTACAGCATGGGAGCTATTAATTGGCCTACAGGTGTCTAGTTCCATCAACAACACAGAAGACAACACAGAGGGTGCATTAGTGAGGTTGCACTCTCTCCATCTCTCTCTCTCTCTCTCTCTCTCTCTCTCTCTCTCTCTCTTTCTCTCCTCTCCTTTTGCTCTGAGAATAGTAGCAGAGCCAAACATGTTCCAGCACGCCACGCGGTAATTATTAATGGATGCTGTGAATAGACACTAGCTCAGTACTGCATGGTAGCAGGTGTGTGGGCGCGTCTGTGCTAGGACACACTCACTGGCTGCCACCCCCGGGTCTGGATCACCAGTCTGCCACAGGCTGAATGAGGGTAATCAAGACACTCTGCAATTACACTAACTACTGCTGGCTGACCTGCGTTCAGTCTGGAACCTTTTGCTGACAGCCATGTTGTCTACACACACACACACACACACACACACACACACACACACACACACACACACACAGCCCTTCTTACTGGTACATACTGTACTGTATAAGTACATATGAAGTATATGTAATTTGCTCTTGCAACTGTAAAGCTGCTGTATAGCCCCACAAGCCACCTGCTCCGTCATAATTGTCGTAAATGCGATGAACTCATCAACAACCTGTGTGGTTGATTGTTTAACATATTTTGTGGAGGTCTGTTTTGGGTTACACAATCGCAGCAGGTGTACCATTTCTATGGAAGGCAAGTCCGGGAAGATGTCAATTTAATGGTAGATGCTTTTTGACTTGTGTGTGTGTGTGTGTGTGTGTGTGTGTGTGTGTGTGTGTGTGTGTGTGAGAAAGAGAGAGAGAGAGATGTGTTTTTGGCAATAGCCTCAACTCTCATTAGTTTGAGTCTGACAGCTATCCCACTGGATGTCTGCATCCATGTATGTACTGTATGTATGTATGTATGTGAGCTGTGACTGGAAGACTCCTGCAGACCAATGTTGCGTCATCTAAGGTAGGTGTGGAACTGTGGAAGTCTCACTTAGTTATTCCGGTTGAAGAGCTGAACAGATGAGACAGACATAATGAATTATTGAAGAAGAAAAAACAGCTCCCTATCTGTATCCATCAGATACATGTCAGTGATTTAACATCGCTGCAGATTTATGTACCGTAATATGTTAAAAAACAAAACAACAACAAAAGCAACATCTTTGGAACAACGTGTAATTGTACAGACAGTCAGAGAGGAAGGAGTTGGAACAGAAAGAATGGATGTAACAGGATTCACTCTCAGCCAAGCAGAAACTCACGTGGTCAGGAACTTGGATCATCATAACCTGTTAATTTCACACACTGTGTACTTACACCACATGGCAGCCATGACACCTAGCACACAGTATACACTGCATTAGCTAAACGTCCATAGCTGTGAATCACAGACATTAAGCCGTACAATCTCATGCAGCACATTTTATTTGTCGTCTCCATAGTGGTAATGGGCTGTGTCCGCGCCTATGAACTTCCCCGGGAGGCCGTGGAACTGGAAAGCTCTCAGTGCCTCGCTCAACCACGGATGCTCTTGTTTTCCAGTCTTCTCTGACACAAAAGCCCTGCCCCAGGAGAGCCATTGATTTCAACAGGGTTATTTTGGTCCTTCCCTTCATGCGGGGAGGAAATGGAATAATAACAGTGGAGGGAGAGAAAATCATGGGGTAACCCTGAGACAGACAGACAGACTGTCTGCCATGGCTTTACCACTCTGATATACAGTAAAGCTGCACCTTATGTTTAGGAAGAGATGTGGGATAGTAATATAATTGTTAATATACTATAATATATTTGCTGCTACTACTACAAATAATAATAATGATAATAATAATAATATTTGCACATTATCTTTACATGTTTAGGATGTATTGAGTGTGCGTGATTCATAACAATATTTATATATTTGATATAGTGGTGCCTTAGGTGAGAAATAGCCTTAGAGAGGGAGACTTGTATGGATGGCTAACAAAGGTGTTTGTTTTCCTATCTGTCCACATAGGCAGCCTGTCTCCCCAACGTGCACATAGAGAAAAGTACAGTGCATTCCATTGGCGTGCTTCCTTAGCTTCAAATGCAGGCAGGAAAGTCCAACATCACAGTTCTTAAGCTCTCCCACAGGAGACCAGTCTGTATACGTGTGTGTGTGTGTGCACGCATGCACGTGCGCATGTATGTGTGAGGTGTGTGAAGTTATTTTGGAGTGGTTAACATCAAAATCTTTGGGTTTTGTCTGATATTTGTCTGTATTTTCCAGGAAGCTTTGTACTAAAGCTAAGGTACCACAATATAAAGTACGGACAAAAAGTATAAGGACATTTGTGTTCTGTAGATTATTTCTTTGTTGTAACAATGATTCGTAGCAATAAATCAAATACCATTGGAAAGCCTGATTATTTCCCTTTTAAATGGTACCACAGCCTGGCACCTCCTCTCATGTTGGTCACCATGGTCACATACTGCTGTGGGCTGGCATCCCATTCTTCAACCGGCATTTGTCACAAATTAGCCAACGTGGTTGTGTTGGTCACTCTGGCACGAACAGCATGCCCAGGCTGATCCCACAAGTGTTCAGTGGGGTTGAGGTCAGAACTGCTGGCTCCCAAATTCTGGAGGTATAGTCTCTAATAAACCCCACTCTGTGGGGGCGAGCGTTGTCATCTAAGTTTGCTCCCAGGCTGTGGAGATATGGGATTGTCACTGGTTGCAGAGTTTCAGCTCTATCTCTCCATGTTTTTCCAGTGAAGGAGATGCCACCCCACACCATCGCACTGCCTCCACCAAAAGATGTTCCTCTATCGGTGCAACAATCAGCTAGTAAGCGCTCTCCACATCTTCTCCACACGTTGACCCTACGATCCAAATACCGTAGGCAGAATCTGGACTCATCGCTGGACATAACGTTTCTCCACATGTTCAGGTTCAGGGCTGAGAGCTGTCGACCATATCGTCCTGGAAACCTTGACTGCAAATCTGTAGAAGACTTTCTGACATCTGACTGTTCTGCACCTGGTGGTACCAGAAGCTCAGAACAAGAGACAATAGCAACAGCAAAGAAAATCTGTTTGGCATTGTCAGAGAAGATTTGGCAAATGTTTCATGGGTGCAACCCACATACACAGCTCTGCTGCTCATCCCACAAATGCATTTTCCTTACAAATGTGGCACCATTTAAAAGGGACATACTCAGGCTTTCCAATGGTATATGATGTATTGCCAAGAAGCATTGAGACAACAAATAAATGATCTACCAAACACAAATGTCCTTACTTTTTGTGCGTATTTATATTTCAGTTACTTACACAAGTACTCCCATGTATAAATAAGACTAATATAATCACCTAATTTTTTCCATCAGGAGTAGTGACCTACTGTAAGACCTTGCTGACAGACAATCCCCGACATATGAATTTAGATCTGCTCTAATGGACACATTCAAAGGCATGCCACTAACAAGTATAGGCAGATTTTAGCTGGAAGAATTCAACTAAGGTTAGAAGTCAGAGGTTATTCAATTGATACTGTAGCATTTGTCTAAAACATCATTAATGGTCAGCACGTCCTTTTACCAATGTTATGCCATTATAAGGGATGGCTTTTCAGAGACTGAATGTGGGTGTTTTATAACATGTTAATCAAGACAGACTTAAGGTAAAAAGAGACCGCTTTCAGAAAAACAGTGCCATTGTAACCATTTAATATAATTATTACTATTAACAGTTACATTGTAGAATAATAATATAGAGATCATTATGTGTGCTGTGTCAAACATCATCTGAACATAATTAATATTGCATTTGTTTAAAACAGTGAGTAGAGGGGTATATAGGCCTGTTACACAACACTCTACTGTGCACTGCTACAAACTCTGACAATATGAAAGCTGGACCAAATTTAAAGCCTTATACTCATGAACATGTCATGAGACATCTAAAAAGCCACAGTTCCCTTGCTGGCTACTGAAGAGGATTCCTTGCTCAAGAGCATAGTGAGGGACATTGTGTCTTACTCAGATGTCCGTAACATTGCTGGTATGAGAACTGTCTCTGGGACAAACGATTTCTCAAAGCTGGATGTTATTGTCAACCACAAATGACCATCCTTAAGTCAGAGTTCAGATTTAATAACCATAGGTCAGAACATTGCAAAATCCAACGTCACAAGAGGGCTGAGAATATTATCGCTAGAACATTATCCACAGCACATTACGAGAACAGAAGATAATTACTTTGCATGTGTTATCCAAATAGAGAAGACAAGCTGGCACACAGTTTGATGTAAACGTGCATCCCTTTCAGGGGAATGTAATCAAAACATCAATGTTTATCAGAGGCTGTTCTGTCTAAATAACACTTATTATATGGTACTTGTGACAACAAAAGATTGTAGGCATATATAGTCTCCAGACTGAAGCCTGTGAATGTGTGACCTCAAAGTCTCAATCTGTGATACATGCACAGAACACTGCTGTTCTAGATTTAAGTTTAGATGTTTAGTTTATTATTATTATTATTATTTTAATTTTTAAATGTTATTTTATTTATTATAATATAATAATAGTTTATGTTGCTCTGTCAAAAACATGTAATCTTTTGACAGTTTACATGCTTTGGATTAAAAATAATATTGCATCATTGTCTCTGTGTAGATAATAAAGGCCATTGTAACTTTTGCTTCCAAACTGATTACTCAGCACTCAATGACAACTGAATAGCAACTAAATGATATGCGGTCAGCTGAGAGCTAAATCTTTTAATCTATTGAAAACACTATTGTTTTGATGTCTGTCTATATGGATAACCTAAAACACCCGCACACACAAATATGCGTGACAAAGACAAAAACACAACCACTTAATAGTTTCCTTTGGTTTGGGCATGACCCACTGGCACACACACACACACACACACACACACACACACGGTACAGTACAGTATGTCACTGGCATAAACCTTAGCGTGGGTAGGTTGTAGGGATTAGAGGCAGATGGTGTCTTGCTCCACCCAAGCCACTTAAAGCCTCTTAAAACAGAGACCACGGGCTCCTGGAGACGACAACGTGGTTTCCCGACAGCAGACTGTAATCTCACCTCCTGTCTCTATGGAGTTATCCTGCCAACAGGTTTCATGTGCCACACGCTGTCTGGGATGTGCACGGCCACCTTGACTGTTGCTATGCTCATTTGGTGCACTGCTGTCAACTTGTATAGTACAGGGGTTTACTGTGGTGGAGCATTGAGAAGGATCCAGACGCAGTATATTGTGATGTGATTATGAATCTACTTCAGGATACAAGCATGTTAAAACATTCACATGCAAGCCTCTGTATTGCAGTACAGAAACACACACACATGTGCACAACCACATACATACTACTGAAGTATGAAGTTAGGGCTGTGCCAAGAACAGCCTAAGGGTGTAACGCTGTTTTGATTCTCACAGGTAGATGAAAGAGGTGGTTGTCTGGAACAGAGACTTCCAATTAAAGACAGCACAAAATTAAACAACGGATCGATCGAGTTGTAAAATAACAAAATGTCTCTAATACCATCTTCAAATGTGTTATGCACATAGACAATGGTATGGAAATAATACTGCACGATAACATGCCAGTGACATTCTTTTGATGACCTTTGACCTTCCAGTGAAATTCCTCTTTTGTTTCCGTATGGAGCTGTCACAGGCCAGGGTTGAATCTTGTTTCCAAATGGTCATAAACTAGATTTAACAAGCATAACACAAGATGCTATAAGATGATCCACACAAAGCATATTGGAACAAAAATGCATTGTAAACTGTACACCATAAAGCCATTCAAGTACGTAAATGACAAATTACCTTAAACAAACATTCAAGATTTGTATAATCGTGTCCTGTTTTTCGAGTTTGTCTGCAATTTAAAGCTGCTAAAAGCACATACAGTAGTTAAGAAAATATATCACATATGACCCGTGTTGTGGCAATGTTGGTGGTGTTTGTGTTTCCTGCTGCTCTCTGCCCTGTGGTTTATCAGTCTTGGAGTTCTGACTTCCTCTGCTGTTCTGGTGAGTTTTTTTTTCATTGTTTCAGGGGTTTTACATGAAGTGATCATATATGTGAATTCCTGTAATCTACCCTTCATTACGGGAGGGATGCATGTCAGTAAATACAGTGTACTTTTTCTACTTGGACTACACTTATGACCCCAGTTTCACTGATAAGGTGAACTGATCTACTGTCGATATAATACATAAACATCACAAAAATGTCTCTGAGCATGTACAGCTTGTTGTGAAATGCACTGACGCTCTTCACTTTGTTTTTCTGGTTTGGAACAACTAGAGAAGCTGGCAGCATTATTATGGTCAGCTATTAGCAGTTTGAGAGTAACGCCTTGGTCATATAGTATGTACAGTACATTATATATTATAACTATCCATCCATCCATCCATCTTCATCCGCTTATCCAGAGTCGGGTCGCGGGGGCAGCAGCTTCAGCAGGGGACCCCA
>JAODUE010058644.1:1299-16958 GCA_027564755.1 Amblyopsis hoosieri | reverse complement strand
CAAGGGGCGGTGCTTTTTTTTTCGATTGTATCTTTCAAAATCTGGCTAAGTTACTGGTTTTTCCAAGATGACATACTCATCCTTTAACAAGTTAATTAAAGACCAAGAGCACTTTATATACGGAAGGAGCCGTACAGCATAAACAGCTATTAAGTGTAACCACAGCGCCATCTAGCGGCACTACACAGCTACTACGGACCATGAATACTGGAGCTGCCATAGTGCGATGGTTTCCAGTCACACGTTAGTCCCGTGCCAGGTTCATCACGCCCAGCTGACACGGAGGGCTTCCACAGCATAACAGCCCAGAGTGAAGCTACACCATGAAACACTCAATAGCCTCTTTTTATTATCTGGGTTTTAATGGAAAACAATTGAAGTCTGTACAGAAGTCAAACATGCATCACAGTGTGTGTGAGAAGGGCAGTTATGCTCAAAACAGGTCAACAGACACTCCAATCGAAAATGCACAGCTTTATATTATTATTACTAGTAGTAGTAATTGTAATTTAAAGTTATGTTATATGTGCACGTGAAGGCCAGAAGAGGCACCATACTGTTTGGTCTAACAACTCAACTGTCGCACCTAGACACAACTATGAAAACACTCAGAAGTTGAAATGGACAGAGCGTCGTGTACAGGCTCACTTTCATCACATACATACACACGGTAAGATGGAGAAGTTACTGATTGGAGCTTTAACAGAAAATCTTTTTTCAAGAGATGTTTACTGTGTGTGTGTGTGTGTGTGTGTGTGTGTGTGAGAGAGAGACACTGAAACACAAACATGTTATTCTGGACATTTAATGAAGATAAAACTTTATTAAGGACAATTTGAGGATAAAATATTGATTGTGGATTTAGTTTGGAGGAATTAACGTCTGTTCTACATCTCAGAGAATACAACCTTGTGTGTGTGTGCGTGCATGTGTGTGTGTGTGTGTGTGTTAGCCAGATGAGCAGCACCCTCCAGTGGGTGTGGCCTGTGGATCATCATCTACAATCTGGACGCCCCGCCTACTGGAACCTGATTGGCTGGCACCGTTGCCCTTCAGCTTCTCTTCTGACTGGGCGTTCTCCATCATGCCTACAAACAAACACACACACACACACACACACACACACACACACACACACACACACACACACACTACGTTCAGACTGCAGTCCTTAAATACAATGTTTTGGTTTTGCTGTACACATTACCGTTACATGTGACACGTATCAGATTACAGTGTGAACTGATCACGGTTCTGAAGTGACCTGCATGCGCTAATTTACAAGACGTCACACAGCGCGCTGTGTCGAATGAAAGCCAACACTGACTGAGAGCAACAAAGTCAGACGCACACGGTCATTTTATAGGTTGCTGAGGTGGAAGCCAGCGAATTTGTACAAAAGAAGCCCAATAGCCGACTGTTGTAGGATACTAAAGCCTGTTAAACACTCATATTATTACGTGAATATTTTTCCGCAAGGCATGATGCACATTGCCCGCATACTGCCAGTGGATTTCATCTGCCAGTAGACCTTTTCTTTCTGTGTTTATCGCGTACATTGACATGTTCAGCAACAGTCAGATAAATTGGTCAACATCATGCAAAGGATTTTCTTTTAATTTGTGTATTTCTGCCTCTACAATTTAGGCTACTGAGTTTACATGCTGCTCTGCGAGGCACCATACTGCGATGCGTGTGCAGTATCCAAACATTATTTAACATGGGGGAGGACGATGATCCTCTCCGTGTAGAAGGCCTGTTGTGTGCAATGGTTTTAACATCTCGCTCTGTCCATCCAGTGGCAACTTCATTGTTTAGCCTACTGTATGTTCACTTGTGAGTAGGACTACAACTTCTCCCGCTCAGAGGTAACACATGTCGACCAACAATGGCCATGAGTGAGCCATTACGCTAGCGAGGGTGAGTGACACGGTAAATGTCTATCTAGAGTGACGTCAAAGTCGCATCAATTCTGATTTGACTGTTCAGACTGAGATCGCATTTAAAAGAATCATATGTATCTGATTTAGTGCCACATATGAAAGTGGCCCAGATCTGATTATAAAATATCAGATTCCATGTGATTTGTGCTGTTCACACTGCTGTGAAAAGATCAGACCTGAGTCACTTAGGGGGGAAAAAAAATTGGATATGGGCCAGATTTGTGTGCAGTGTGAACGAACACACACACACACACACACACACACACACACACACACACACACACACACTAACAGATAAATACCTACGTTTACACAGATCCAGGAACAGTTCTTCTATTCCTTTGTTCAACTTGGCTGATGTGTGATAATGTCTGGCACCTACAGACTCTGCATAACTACACACACGCACTATTATTTTAATAACCAGTCAAAGTGATTAAGTTAGTAT
This sequence comes from Amblyopsis hoosieri, assembly GCA_027564755.1. Taxonomy (NCBI): domain Eukaryota; kingdom Metazoa; phylum Chordata; class Actinopteri; order Percopsiformes; family Amblyopsidae; genus Amblyopsis; species Amblyopsis hoosieri. The sequence continues at coordinate 14,567 of JAODUE010058644.1, read as the reverse complement.
CAATGTAAAATGATATACGGTGATCAAACAATCCAACAAACCTCTCTGCCTCGTCAACAGACACATGTCTGTCTTTCTCCAGGTCTGTTTTGTTACCTGCACACACACACACACACACACACACACACGCACACACGTAATTATCTACCTGACTTGGTTCATGTGATCACACCCTGATGCTGCAGACTACAGCCCCAGCTCGGAGGGGAATCACAGCTGCCTTCGTAAAGAAACATGTACAAACACCACTACCTTGTAGACTCCATGCTTCACATTAGAAAGACTTTCAACAATTCTAGCCACACCTGTGGTGTAAAAGTTTGCAATTGAAAGGATGAAGACATGTTGGGAAATGTTAAGGAGGCAGCGGAAGCATTCGTTTGTTTGTGAGCCTCTAGCTCGTGAGACGTGTGTATGTGTCATGTAGTGGGAACCACACCGATTACAGGGAGACCATTGTGTGGGGTGAACATAAGTGACTTTACTACAAATATGTGACGTTGCATAGCAGCAATAAATAAATAATCCATCCAACTATATGTTTTACTTCTGCTATATATCCAGGGTTGCACACACATAAAAACATCCACATACCTACTATACATAAACAAATAAAAACATCCACATACCTACTATACATAAACAAATAAAAACATCCACATACCTACTATACATAAACAAATAAAAACATCCACATACCTACTATACATAAACAAATCTCGTTGCCCAACATTTTTCTCAGCTCCTTCACCCAGTTCTTTACCTGGAAACAACATCTCCTTTAGACAGACTGAGAGATATACAAATATGTGCAGATAACAGACAGTCAGACAGGTAATAGACAGATGAGAGATATACAAATATGTGCAGGTAATAGACAGGCAGACAGGTAACAGGCAGACAGACAGACGGGTAACAGACAGACAGGTAACAGGCAGACAGACAGGTAATAGACAGATGAGAGATATACAAATATGTGCAGGTAATAGACAGGCAGACAGACAGACGGGTAACAGACAGACAGGTAACAGGCAGACAGACAGGTAACAGACAGACTGAGAGATATACAAATATGTGCAGGTAATAGACAGACAGACATATAATAGGTAGACAGACAGACGGGTAATAGACAGACAGACGGGTAACAGACAGACAGATGGGTAACAGACAGACAGACAGGTAATAGACAGGCAGACAGGTAATAGACAGACTGAGAGATATACAAATATGTGCAGGTAATAGACAGACAGACATATAATAGGTAGACAGACAGATGGGTAATAGACAGACAGACAGACGGGTAACAGACAGACAGATGGGTAATAGACAGGCAGACAGGTAACAGACAGGCAGATGGGTAACAGGCAGACAGACAGGTAACAGACAGACAGACAGGTAATAGGCAGACAGACAGGTAATAGGCAGACAGATGGGTAATAGGCAGACAGACAGACAGACAGACAGGTAACAGATAGACAGGTAACATGCAGACAGACAGACAGACAGACAGACAGGTAACATGCAGACAGACAGACAGACAGGTAACAGATAGACAGGTAACATGCAGACGGACAGATAGACAGGTAACAGACAGACAGGTAGTACCTTCTGGAAGGAGTCTTCATCTGTGACATCATACACCAGCACCGCCCCGTTAGAGTCTCTGTAGTAGATGGGACCGAGGGCATGGAACCGCTCTTGGCCCGCGGTGTCCTGTACACACACACACACACACTTTATTACGCACACACACACACACACACACACACACACACACACACACACACACACACAGAGATAGCGACATAGAGAGACCAGAGCTTCTCACCCAGATGGCCAAGTTGACTCTCTTCCCTGAAATGTTGAGCTTCTTGGTGAGGAAGGAGGCCTGGAAGAAGAGCAGAAGGTTCTGTTGTTTTATAGGAAAGGGACTTGTATTGTCACATACACACACATGTAGCCAGATGCTTCCTCTGCATGTAACCCATCCCTCAAGGGAGCAGTGGGCAGCCGCTGTGCAGCGCCCGGGGACCAGCTCCTGATCAAGCCAGTGTCTCTGGTCACATGTTTGACAGTGTGTGTGTACAGTGTGTGTGTACAGTGTGTGTGTGCAAACTACCCTGCTGTGCTGTGTAACCATGGTCCCTCTATATTGTAATTAACCAGATGTAACGCAGTAGACTAGCCTACTGATTAGACCTCAGGTACCTACAGCATCTCACAACGCACCGTGTGTGCGCTTAGTTGATAACAGTCTGTCAAATAAAAGGGCAACGTTTCATCACTACTACGCTGTATTACAGGAGGGCGGTGTGTTCAATGGGAGACCAACAGTTCTCGTGTTGATAATACACCGCCCCTCCGGGAGGAGAGCGTGCTTCTCACCAGACGCCCTCGCAGCGCAGCATCAAAACAAGCCCGTCCAGGGGCCTTACACAACACGCTCCGGCTAGGCTAACACAGGTAGCCTACCTGTAGCGTCGTGATGTGCTTGTCGTTGAACTTGTTCTCGCAGTAGCGCAGCACGAGTGACGTCTTGCCCACGCAGCCCTCCCCGAGCAAGACCACCTTGAAGGAGAAGGTCCTGTTTGCACCGCCCGCCGCCCCGCCAAACGCCATGGCGTGCACAAGCCGAGCACAAAGCTGGAGCAATCAGCCGCCTGGAAACAACGGGCTGTGGGTCGCTGTGCTAATGTTAAGCTAAAGCAAAGCTAAAGTGCTGAAGTCGGACACCTCCGTAGTTTTACATCAGATCTGTCTCAGACCGAAACACCGATGGAAAATGACCAGACAACGATGAATCGTTGTATATTATGGTTATAAACTGACAGGTGTCAGAGAAAACACGGCGAATACGAATCTGCTCTCAGTGCCGCTGCGGTACGCTCCTCTTCCTCTAATGGCGTCTGCCTGCGCTAGCCTCCTGTTAGCTCCGCTGGCTAGCCGCTAGCCAACGTCATGCTGGGATCATATGATGACGACGTCACTGGCTGTTTGTCCGTCAGTCTGTCCCGGTCTGTCCTGTCATTCCGACAGACGGCCGCTCTATGCATCTACCCGTCTGCCTGTCTGCCTGTCTGTCTGCTGACCTGTCTATTCATAACGGTTGTTTTTGAATGTACAGAAAATATCCAAACCTATTTCAACTAGTAGAACGTAATATCCCCTAGTGGTAAATATGGTGAAAAGCTCCTGCATTTATTAAATGAACATTACACCGGCAGTGCCAGAGTACAAATCAAACACACCCACTACTCCAGGTAGGGTTTGTTTTTCTGACCTGCTTTCTGACATTTCCTGGTTTTGAGTGTTTGGTAGATTGGGATTAAACTCCATATCTGGTTAAAGCCTATCTTGTTATTATGTTATGGTTATTCTAAGAATAGTCATGCTATTATAATACATACATTTTAGATCCAAACTATTTGATTGAAATCATTAATATTGAAGAATATTGCTTATCATTATTGACATATCTTTATTTAGACCCATAAGTAGTAGTTTTATAAACTTTACATAGTGGCTCCATCTGATTCCAGGTACATCTCTGTCCAGGAGAACGAACCCTCATGCTCCACTGGACCCAGCTTGAGGAAGACAGATATTATAAGAGGAGGAATGATGATAGTTCACATTGTTATGTCTGTATAATGCTCAATTGTTTTATGGTAATTCAATAAAGACACACATAACCTTCACAGTTGGGAGATTCACTTTTATTGTGACAACAGAAATGACTTATTATTGATTGTACTTTCTGTTAAGTTACAAATGAAAATGCCCTTATCAATCTCCTAAAAGTGTACCCACTTCTGAAGATACATGTTGGTATACAAACTGTTATGAAATCATATTGTGTGGGGGATTTCCACGAGGCCTGTTGGTTACCCATAACCTGCCTGATTATATTTGACCTAGCAACGGTAAGTAATATTCGGGTTGGCCGATAAACGTCCTCGGGGCGGAGCTACCGCATCTATAGATTGTTAGCAGACTTTCTGTTTCCATCTAGACGACGAGTGAAGCATCAAGATGAAGGTGATCTGCGCTGTTCTCGCCCTTGCACTCTTCTGCTGCTACAATGTGGAGGCTAAATACTGTAAGTAAAGGACAAAAAGTTACGTTTTCATAAGTTAGTTCTTATAGAATGAACATTTTTATGTATTTGTAATAAAAACCGTCGGCTTCGTGTAAACAATGCAACTTGATACTAGTAGGCCTATGTAAATAATCTAGTTTTTATAATGTGCAAGAAATATAAGAGCGTGTTCTTTATTTAGGGAGCCGTTTGGTGGGTTTTTCATTCGGACTTTCATTGGAATTCCCCTTTTCAGGTTACTTTCGGTTTCCAGCAAACGTTGTTCTCGTGATCCCTGGCGTAAAACGTCCAAGTTTCCTTGTTTATTCTTGTTCAATAAAGTACAAAACAGCCATAAACAACGATGTTTTAATAACGTAATAGTGGTATAGGGAAGCAATGGGATTACTAGACCTTAATGGTGTCATTGTCAGACGTCATTCCTTTTATTTCATTTTTGTCTTTATCATGTTTTTTCTAGTTTTCGTTATTATACATTGAGTATACAGGTGTTTCCGTGTATAACCACTGTATAACCACTGCATATGGGCACGGTATGATCTATAGCCTACAGCAGCTGTACACTGTAACCATGTAAAGGTGCTCTAACCACCCCTGCCCGTTGCCCCGCCCCCAGCCCCGCCCAAGGTGCAGGTGTACAGCCATAAGCCTGGTCAGTACGGCGAGGAGAACACTCTGCTGTGCTACGTGAGCGACTTCCACCCCCCAGACATCTCCATCAAGCTGGAGAAGAACGAAGAGGAGATCCCCGGGGCTGTGCAGAGCGACCTGGCCTTCAAGAAGGGCTGGGACTTCCACCTGACGCGCCACGTGGCCTTCACACCCCAGAAAGGGGAACACTACACCTGCAAAGTGAAGCATGGGGAGCACGTCAACAGCTACGCCTGGGGTACGCACGCACACACACACACATGCTCACACACACACACACACTACACCTGTACACACGCACACACGCACACACACGCACACACGCACGCACGCACACACACACACAACAGCAGGGGGACAGGGTGTAGTTCCAGGCCAGGCCACAGGGAGCGACGACACATCCTGGCATGCAGACCAGGAGCGTTAGTGTGTGTGTGTGTGCTCGCGCGTGTGTGCGTGTGTGTGTGTGTGTGCGCTCGCGCGTGTGTGTGCTCGCGCGTATGTGCGTGTACGTCAGAGACGATTGCTGTTGAAGCACAACTTCCCCTACAATTTAATAAAATAATATGATATTTTGATATTTACTAAAGTATATTTCATGACAACGTTGCTATTTAATTATTACTGTGTTACTTATAATATGATAATTTGATATTTACTAAAGTATATTTCATGACAACGTTGCAATTTAATTATTACTGTGTTACTTATAATATGATAATTTGATGTTTACTAAAGTATATTTCATGACAACGTTGCTATTTAATTATTACTGTTACTTATAATATGATAATTTGATATTTACTAAAGTATATTTCATGACAACGTTGCTATTTAATTATTACTGTGTTACTTATAATATGATATTTTGTTGTTTACTAAAGTATATTTCATGATAACGTTGCTATTTAATTATTACTAAGCGTACAGCGTACACTATATCCCTTATCGAAGTCGAACCCTTCATTAATTTAGCAATACTGATATCTGCGTCTGTGAACAGCGTATCTGACGAGACCAACTGAAGCACAGCCCCATAGACCGCTATTGAAGCTGAGCTTCAATGGGATCCTATGAGAGAATCAAGGGCGCTCTGTGTCTATGGAGAAAATATCAATGTTAATTGGACAACAGGCCAAAACGCATCACTTTGAGTCCTGCCCGGACGCTTATTTCCCATAGGAAAACACATCTCAGCGTTTATTGGACAGGAGGCTCTCTTTAATGCAATCCTGTCCAACCTTGAAGCCCAGCTTCTGTGTTTGACTCTTGGCAGATTTCTCAGTGAGGGCGGACCCGTAATAAACAGCCAATCATTGACAGAAAGGCGTTCTGCTACGTTCGTATACAGGAAAGATACAGGAATGTGTTCCACACAGCACCCAGACGGTGCCTAGATTTCACATACTTTTTTGCAGTCTATGTAGAGTTCTCAGTTCGTTTGGTAATCAGGCTGCTTTGTTCGTGTTTTGTGATTAGAACTAGCAACATATTGTATCTGCTTTTTATGCAACATGGCCCGTTGCTGTTTATATAATACTATAACATATAATACAGGATGAGGGGTCGTTCCGATCATAGTGCCCACCAAGACCACCGCTGTGTTGACGTCATGTTCCGATCATAGTGCCCACCAAGACCACCGCTGTGTTGACGTCACGCTAATCAGTGAGCATTCACGGGCTGTAGGTATTAAAATAAACAATCTAACTCACTCACATTAAACGTCATAATATAACAAACTGTTTATGAGTGTGGTGTTCAAACAACGTTTATAATCGCTTTAGAGGTGCAGGTTTTCCAATGGCCGTCCAGTCAATGGAAAATAGGCTTTTTGGGCATCAGAGGCTGAAGTATCGGCGTTGGCCACCATACCATTGAAGCTTCCCGCTCCAGGGGGTCTTGGTGCAGGCGGTGTCACTCAGCTTGTTGTCATAGTGACTGTTGATGCAGTATTACAGTTACACAGTATTCATACTAAAATATATTTTGTTGTTTTACAGAGCCTAACATGTAGATGTGTGCCCAGGACGTTCTGGTAAGTTGTTTATGTTGACTAAAATATATACTACTACATTAGTAAAGATACCTTTGAATATCTGATCCATGTGTCATTGCCTTTGCTTTTCAGAGTGTGGTTCATATGGACAAGACCACAGGATCTTCACACCTCTTCATCAGTTTGATCTAATAGTCATACTCAGTTTCCAGACTTTAAACAATACAGATACATTGTTTTTTCCTTTGTAAATCTTGTCTTCTTTCATCTTGTCACTATTATTATATGATCCATCCATCTTCTCCCGCTTATCCGTAGTCGGGTTACTATATGATTTCTGAGTTATATTGAGTTGGGTTAAGGGAAGCAACAATCATCTTAATGGAATTGATTTGATGTTGTATACATGTGCTTGGTTATATAGTGATTGTTAACATATTTAAGGCCTTTATGTTTTTCTATTAAATAAACCAAATATAGTGTAAAAAAGGTTTATTTGCGTGATGATGTTTGTGATTGTTCCAGTACAAGCTTAGAGATCTCCATGAAACATGTCACTGTCAGGCCCAGTTGAATCTCTTCATTAAACTAATGCTACATGCCACGACACAACCCTCATAGTCCCCGATCCTCTCACCTTAAAATAAATAAAAAGCTGCAGTTAGTCAGAAATATTAAATGAATTGTATCATCGCAATGACCTGCACAATAAACACAACAATGACAGTAATACACGTTTTAGCATTTCTGTGCCTTGTCTTATCGAAAATATTTGCACTATTGTAAAAGAAAATAATGAATTATTATAAATAAAGTAAATTCTTTCCTTAAGTAATCTCTTTCTAATGTTTCTTTCAATTACATTTTTATTATATGCAGTAGCAAATTAGTATATAAAACATTATAACTCATACAGTAAACAGCTAATGATCTGATTGAGTGTCTGATCCCCGTGTTCTGACCAGATAAGTTATGTGACCCCCATGGTTTGACCAGAGAAGATAGTTGACCCCCCATGGTCTGACCAGATAAGTTATGTGACCCCCATGGTCTGACCAGAGAAGATAGTTGATCCCCCCATGGTCTGACCAGATAAGTTATGTGACCCCCCATGGTCTGACCAGAGAAGATAGTTGATCCCCCCATGGTCTGACCAGATAAGTTATGTGACCCCCCATGGTCTGATCAGTGTTGTTAATGCGGAAATGACCATGGAACTGCCTCAGGAAAACCTACCTAGCAACGCCTTGTGATTGGTGCGCTGTAGGGGCGGAGCCATGGCTCTGTAACACAATACGGGAAATAATGTTGGCATCTTTTTAGTTTCGTTTTAAGGCTCGAGTGATCGAGAACGTTAGTGTTGTTTTTCATTAAAATCAGGCTTATTGTGCTTTTCATCTGAGATCAAGACAATGAAGACTTTTATCTTTACAGTTCTGTGCTGCGTATTTGGGACATTATGGGGCCACACATGTGAGTTTTTGACAAGTTTCAAACGCAAACACGATTTATACGATTTCGAGATTACACATCTGTAATATCGAAATCATTACTAAGAAGGCTACTAGTAGCCTTAAATAAACAATTTATATAATTTAAGTTTACAATAAAATAGTGTTACTACTTTAATATGTGAATAGATGGACTCATACCGACTTCAATACGTGTTTTATTAGTCTAGGCCTTTATCCTACGGCGATAGACGGTACAGCGCAAATAGGCTACTGTAAATAACTAATGTAAGATAATAGTACACCTGCACCAAAACTTCCCAAATCTTAATGTATTTTGTAATTTACTTTAAATATGGTTATTGACCATGACTAATGACCAATGTGTTAATACATTTGACAATCAAATGTATAAATTGTCTTCTAAATGTAATTCTCAATAGCCCAGGCCTTGACTATTCTCATTTACAGTCACGCAATTTCGTGAAATTGCATTAAGCCTAGGCAAATATATTATTCCCGATGTATATGTTTAGCTCATTGAAATTGTCATACCTTACATTAGCTTGTTACCATGTACTATCTAGTTTGTAATATCAGTCTTTATTTTCATTTTTCCAGTTCATCCTTTGATTCTTTATTAAGTTATTTTTAATTCTAAAGCACTTTGAACTGGAACCTCTGTATAAAAAGTTATATATAGATAGTTTATTATTGGTGTTGTTGCTAATTAAATTCTCATTCTATCAATTAGTATATCAGTAAGGCTCTTTCAGTTGAACATGTGTTTTTATGTCACTTTATACATTTCTAAATGAACATGTCGTTTTTCTTCGCCAGATCCGCCTAAAGTGCAGTTTTACAGCCACGACCCCTACATGATCGACACGGAGAACGTGCTCATCTGTCACGTGAGCGACTTTCATCCTCCAGAGATCTCCATCAAGATCCTGAAGAACGGCGAGGAGGTCCCCAATGCCAAGGTGACCGACTTGGCCTTCGAGAAGAGCTGGCACTTCTACCTGACCAAGCACGTACCCGTCACGCCCACCAGTGCAGACGTCTTCACCTGTGAGGTCACGCACATCGGCAAGAGAAAGGTTTACACCTGGGGTGAGACGCACGCACACACACACACACACACACGTGTGATGGTTATACAGTTGTATGGTGGGGGAGTAATACAGGGATACTCTCAATACTAAATGTGTAGCTTGTCTGAGCACTTCTGGTCTTGTCTCCTCAGATCCTGACCTGTAGGGGGCGCTCTCAGGTGTGTTGGACCTGCGTTGCACCTCATGCTGGACCCATGACACCTCCTGTTCAGCCGGTCTACTTGAAGGGTTAACGTCAGGTCCGACGTGGCAGTTGGAAGGTCCCACCATGGAGCTGTGGTTCCACAGGGATGTATGGATGAAGCTACCTAGCTAAGCATGTGGATCTCATCCACAGCAGCCAATCACAGCGATTCTTCACTCATGGAGCATTACTGGGGTTAATTTGTACATGTTTTCTCTTTTTCTGGCCCTCAGCCGCCTAAAGCCTGTTGCCCTGCCCACTGCTGGAGTCACCTCCATGCTGGGCCCTTAAACCCCCCCCAAGAATTCACTAACCCGCTCATGATGGAAGTTGCACAGTATTAACATAATGTTGCAGGGCAGTACATTTAGAATCACAAATATATTAACATATTATGACTACAATTCAGACAAAAAACAAGTTTCTATAAATTAGACGTTTAAAGGTATGGTCAGTCATTCTTGCCAGCTTGGAGCTCAAATCAAAAGCATAGTGCTGTGGCTTTGTTCATACGAGCGGTGTTCTTTGTTTATGTTGCTATTTACGGAGCCAGGGCTGTGCAGAAGTATCGGGTCATTTTTTCAACACGCACAGAGAACGGTAAACTAGCAAAATGCAAGGAGATATTTGTTGAATTTGACAAAACGTGTATTAGCTTACATTTAGCTTGCAACAGCTGACTGTACCTTTAACAATGGTCTTGTGGAGGAAATGGTGGTCATGTGGGCGGGGCTAAAAACCAAGGTAGCTAGATTATGAGTGTGTGCTCATTGACAGGTTCAGCACCACTTGCAGTGTACAACAGGCTTAAGAAACATAAATGCACATCTTGTCTAATTATGCAGAAATGTACTGCAGCTGGGAATTCTGTTGTGAAATTAACTCTTTCTGAGACATTTAAATAATGTGTTGATGGACAAGCTATTTTTAACAAATTAGTGGATACTTTATGTCAAACTCTTGTATCCTTTTGAGGCTTTAATTATTAGAGATATTAATGTTTTCTTTATGTTAAATATGTTTCATCTGACATTCTATATGCTATTGAATAAAGTTATTTATGTGAAATTACTTGTTGATTTTAATCATGCAGTAATACATTTTAGCCTGAAGATGACGCAATTGTACCAACTTCGTTTATCTTAGAGAACCTATTTTGTTCATGTATATAAAACAGGCTGGTTATTAATTTACTACCAGAAAACACTGCATGTATTTAAAGAATGTCTCAATGTAGACTACTGATGCTAGCCTACCGTACTTTTAGTACTACTACATTAAATATAAATCGGTTAACCCGGCATTTATAGATAGTCACAGATAAGACACATTAAACTTAGAATTAGCTGACTGGTTTCTTGATATAATATTCCGTGCTCCGCCTGGACACCTCAGAGCAACACAGACGTCACGGGGGGATTTCCCGTGGAGTAACTGTGGAGCCCGCACGGGCCGCGCCCGCATCATTCCACCCGCGACATGGAGCCGTGCGTGTTGCTGTACGACCTGCCGCCGGCTCTCGTAGAACAGTTCTGTACCATCATCGACTGTGGCGACGAGCGGTTCGGGTGGCGAGCTTTAGGTAGGTACCCTAACATGACCGCTACTTTGGTTACTTGTCTTGGTTGGTTGATCAAATGTGAGTTTACTGAGTTACTGTAGGCTACAACGTCCGTCATGGCGATGATTCCAGACTGCCATATCCCCAGGCAGGCAGTTATGATTTAGTAGATACTACTTGAAAGCTAGTCGGTTACATGTTCTAGTAAGTAGCCTACTGTATTTATCAGCAGGTAGTGAGAGTAGGTCTATTTATTAACAGGCAGGGTTACAGTAAGTACTGTATATAGCAGCAGGTAGGGTTACAGTACTAGTATTTATAGTATACAGGGTACAGTACACACACTGCACCAGAGGGGGCACTGTAAACTACCAGCCTCCCCCCAGCCTCCCGCATCGTGCCCAGCTGGCTGGAGGTGCGGCGGGCGGAGCGCGTGGAGGCGGCAGGGCGGAGCCCCACCAGGGAGCTGTTGTGGGCCTGGGCCCAGCAGAACCACCGCCTGGACCAGCTGCTGGACGTGCTGCAGGACATGGGCCACCAGAGGGCGCTGCTGCTGCTACGGCCAGGTACAGCTCACATGGGGGAGGGGCCACAGTGAGCCTATGAGAAGTGTGGGGGAGGGGTAGAGAACATTGTGAGGCTATGAGAGGTGTGGGGGAGGGGTAGAGAACATTGTGAGGCTATGAGAGGTGTGGGGGAGGGGTAGAGAACAGTGTGAGGCTATGAGAGGTGTGGGGGAGGGGTAGAGAACAGTGTGAGCTCTTGAGATTGCAACTAGTACAAGAAGTGAAACCCAAAAATTGACACTGATGTATGAATACTAATTTATATTTCAGAGTGTGTGTCAGCCTCCAGCCATGAACCACCAAGAGAATCAGAACCAAGCGGTACAACTTCAACATAACTGAGCCAGTACTGTGTTGTGTTGTACCAGTACTGTGTTGTGTTGTGTTGTGTTGTACCAGTAGTGTGTTGTGTTGTGTTGTGTTGTACCAGTAGTGTGTTGTGTTGTGTTTTGTTGCCTGCAGAGCTGCAGCACGGTCTTGTGTTCACTTACCAGGACGTCTTAAGGGGAACCAGAGACTTCCACCCTGACATGAAACTGTCCCAGGGGCGTTTCTGTGACACGTACAGAGGAAGTGTACGAGGCCAGGCGTTTGTGGTAAAGCGCTTCACCCAGGTGAGACGACTGCTCTGCAAACAGGAAGCTAGGATGTGGAAGTTGGTCGTCAACACACGCTTTTGCCTGCTGGTTGTCATGGTTGCATGTGCTCTTGTCAAGGTTACCGGGAGCTCATGGAGGACGTTGTGGGAAGCCTTTGTGAAGGAGTCAGAAGTACATCGTCTGTATGTACAGCAGCTATGACTCAATGTATTGACACTTATAGACACTTATAGACACTTATAAACACATAGGGCCTTAAGTACTAACGTGCTAGGGCCCGTTTTAAGTACATCCAACGTTAAATGCGATGGCACAGCGCTACCTGCGGTTATCTCACTTTTACACTGCGCTTGCTAACCTACGTACATGATGCCCATATAGCCCTCTGAGCTATGCAGTACCTCAGAGGGCCTGTAGGGCAGTCTGACACTGTGTGTGTGTGTGTGTGTGTGTGTGTGTGGTGGCAGGCAGCGGCACCCCAACATCCTGGAGCTTTTGGGGGTGTTTGCCCAGGAGGGCAGCTGCTGCCTGGCCTGCCCCCTGCTGGCCCAGGGCTCTCTGCACTGCCGCCTGCACCGCCAGGACCTGCCTGCTGGGGGCGCCGTGCTGCCTCCTTACGGCTGCCTCTCATGGCAACAGCGTCTGGACGTCGTCAAGGGAACAGCCAAGGCCCTGCACCACCTGCACTGCCTGGCAATCCCCGAGCCACTGGTGTGTGGGACCCTGTCCAGGTACCCCCATTTAGGTACACCCCTCTAACACCGGCACCTGTAACACCTGTAGCACCTCCACCTGTAACACCTGTAACACCTGTAGCACCTGTAGCACCTGTAACACCTGTAGCACCTGTAGCACCTCCACCTGTAACACCTGTAACACCTGTAACACCTGTAGCACCTGTAGCACCTCCACCTGTAGCACCTGTAGCACCTCCACCTGTAGCACCTGTAGCACCTGTAGCACCTCCACCTGTAGCACCTCCACCTGTAACACCTGTAACACCTGTAACACCTGTAGCACCTGTAGCACCTCCACCTGTAGCA
>JAODUE010058643.1:0-39421 GCA_027564755.1 Amblyopsis hoosieri | reverse complement strand
CAAAATTAAATTAACTTTTATCAAATTATGATCATGATTTATGTTAGGCCAGCAGAGAAGGCCTTGCTGGCCCTGACAGCCCACCACTGGTTTAACTAGAGGTTTGCTGCCTTTGAACGTGTAGCCTACTGTTGCCTTAGTGACATTTGACAATATAGGATTGTATTATAAAACCTCAGGGTGGTTGCTATTTACTTACAGTGAAGCTAATAGCCTGCTGGAGCTATTGTCAGCCTGAGGCCTTGGATATTATTTTTTCCTCTCTGGCATTTCAAAAAAGTAGTCCAGCATTTAGGCCTTAGGCTATATCCACACATACAGTTGAAAAAGTTGCTTAAGGCAACCTTCCATACTACGGATTTGAAAACACTTTCAAAAATATGTGTCCACAGGAACATCCAACCCATGTACACTGTTTGTAACGTTAATATAGCAACAAAAAACTATTTTCTGTGTAAAGATATAGTTGAGTAATTGTGTGCTGAGCAGAGAGTGACATCATATTCCCTCTCTGTGTGTTGTAATCCGAGCTCCTTTATTTGTTTTCATGGCTGGTCTGGCTGCGTGGGTGTGTGTTTTATTCTGAGATGCTGGTGCTTACTCTGCTTAGTGACAGACAACATAGCTCCTTTCAAGCATTGTAAATTTGATCTGAAAACGCAGTTATTGATTTCCAAGTTTTATCCACTGGGAATGCTCTCTGCTTTAAGTGGTGGAAAACACTGTTAATGTGGACCGAAGCCAAAATAGAGAGAAATAAATACTTATTCTAAATAATATGTGTGTGGATATAATCTCACAGAGCTAGTGTTTACTTTTGTTAAGTCTGGGAGGCAGCATTGGCTAACTGCAAATCGGAAACTAAGCAGCACATGTCTATTTACAGGTCTTATAAAAATCTATTTAAAAAGTATGGTTAAAAGACTGAAATGAGTAATTAAAGCACTAGCATTACATACAGTCTTGTGTGAGAGACAATGAATGAACAGCCAATGCAAATCTAGCCCACTTCCTGATAGTGCCGTGCTTAAGGGACTATGTACAGAATTAGATGTTCAGCATTGTCACTATGTAGTGCTAATGAACAGAAGAGGCTGAGCCGTAGGTAGATGCAATATAACAGTAATATACCATATCAGAACACCAAAATAATAATTATATTATGTTAGCAAGCAGGAAGAAAATATTAAGGACGCTATTAAGAGCGGCACTTGTATCTGTGTGTACATTTGTGTGTGTGTGTGTGTGTGTGTGTGTGTGTGAATTGGGGGTCTGTACAGGAATGCCAAGGGCAGATGGAGTGATGGGAAAGACAACAAATAGGTACATTGTCCTGTTGGGAGAGCAGCCTCATGCCACATGAAGAACACCTGTCACTTGACCATCTCTCTCTCTCTCTCTCTCGCTTATACACACACACATACACAGATACATTTTAAGAAACAGATACAAACAGACACATGTCTGTGTGTGTCATGCAAACACACACATACACACTCATACACACAAATCTGCAGTTTGTCCTCATCCTGCACGCGCACGCACGTGCACGCACATACACACGCACGCTCGTGCAGACAGACACACACACACACACAAATGGACATTTCACGCAAACGCGTCTCAAACGTACAGTGCATGGACACTGAATCAGACATTCACAAAAATATATAGTGACACACAAACACACACGCATTAGCAGTGCTGTCATGTTGATGTCTTCTCAGAACACTGAAGGACGCTGAGCTGAAGCCTGAGAAATGTAACCTTAACAAAGCGCCCTGTGTGTGTGTTGGTGCTATTGTGCCACACTGCCACAGAACCTTCCAGAAGCAATCTCTCATCAGCTGATGGTTTCAAGAGTTTGCCAAGGACATGTGGAGGGAGGTCGTGGGGGCGGGGGTTCTTACTGTACTAGCATGCCGGATTTTGACGGCCATTTTGCCCTGCTATAGCATCTCTACAGGAGTGAACTACTAAGGAAATCCTGCTGAAATCCTGTTAATGGTCCTATATGATATATTTTAAACATTAACAGCAGCAAACAATTTTCTATGTAAAGAAATAGTGGTGTACTGGTGTCCTGAGCAAGACACACTGTGCGTGCGCGTGTGCGTGTTGTAATCCAAGCTTCTCCAGGGCTGTTCTTTGTTTTCATAGCCGGGCTGGCCATACACGCAACATAGTGCATGTGTGTGCTTGTGGCTTATGCATTTGTTTTGTTCAGAGACGTTATAGTGCTCTAGCATGCCATCTAGTGGCAGACAAGATCATACAGGGTTCCTTTAAGTAACACTCAACACAGCATTTGTGTGTTACATATGGGTGACAGTAACTGTGTCATCTTGACAATAAACTGAGAATAAAGATGAATGTTGGGATTCGATTTTATTTTCCACGACAATGTCTTTGCAACTGACTGCATTTATGGTATTTGGCAGACGGTTTTATCAATAGGAACTTACATGTAGTACATTTGTCAATAGTTGGACAGGTCATACATCAGCAATTATAAGCAGTCAATATTATATCAGAATCGTTACAGCATCTCGTAATGTCCTCTCATGTCAATAAATCATTCAATCATCAAACAATGTTCCTAATTGCCTGAGTGGCCTAAGTGCCTAATCCTAAAGTACTAAATACATAAGAGCAGAATAGGACTTTTTTTTTTTTCAAAGGCTAGTGAAGAATACAATGTTTACACAGAAGGACTAGCTGTTCTAGACATAAGCAATCTACAAAGTCCATTGTTGTCTGGTGGACAAATTTAAATGGTTCACTCAGTATGCTGGGAAAATTCTCAGAAAATTCATCTAACCAAATTAGCTCGGATTGATGAACAATGACCATCAAACAGGCCAACACATGGTGGCTCAGCATTCTTACTGTTTCATGAGGCGTTTTTAGGCCTTTATACTATAGGAATTAGTCATTTGGGCAAACCGTGGGACAAAGAACATATGTGTGTTGGCCACAATAATGTCAACAAAGCACTTTTTGTACATCAACACATTACGTCAGAGTTATTAGCACATTATGACATATTCTGTAATGCAGGTGATATTTATATAATGATATAACCTCTTTGTTATATTCCTTCTCATTGCCCAATACATACACACACAGGTACTCTCACAGCTACAACCATAGTGCAATTATTAATTGTATTCCCCGCAAAACCTACTGTACAGCGTTGCTGTGTCTTCTACCTGTCTGACTTGTTTTGCAATGCCAGAATAACTCTTTGAGACAGTCAAATCCTGTTACTATTTCTGCCACGTGACAGAAACATAGGTTTAGCAGGCAAATACTATTCAATATGTAGACTGAAGTGTAAACTGATGGACTGACTTTTAACTTGTTGTGAGTAACCTCCATGTATTATGTCCTTATGGCACGCTCTTGAGTTTGTGTCAGAATTATTCAGAATTTATACCCAATACTTGAGACAAGATGGTTTTATACTGCATGGTGTAGGGAATAATCTCAAATAACATATAGCTGTATTTGAAGGATATTGCTAAGATAAGCAATACTTTATGAACAAACAATGAGACTGGGGAAATATTTTATTGCACATCACATCAAAGTAATATTATATCATAGTTATTAGCACCGAATTATATATTGTATTTAAGGCTGTATTAAGATAATGTTTACAACCTGATATCATCTTTGTTGTGTGCCTTCTCACACTCTTGTGTGGCTAAAGCCGTCATTACGAAAGATAGGGAGGACATTTGAGCGTAAATCAATTAGTATACTTTCAATAGTAAAAAAAAAAGTCTACATGTGTGTGTAAGTTGCTGTCGTAACACATGCTAACCAATCTCCACTTCCATGCTTTCTCTAGAAGTTAAGATACTCCACTAATCAAAGTGCTACAAGGTAAACAAGCGGGAATACAGAGAGCGAGTCCAAGCTGTGTTGGCTAGGGAGACCAGGCCAGCAGGTGGAATATGGAAGCTCCTCCCCCAGTATGGCACACCCAGGTAGCCCCCCAGGAGCCAGCGGGCACGCTGAACAGGAAGGCATCGGTGTGCGTCCAGCCAGAATGCTCCATCTGCTACAACACCTACGACAATGTCTTCAAGACGCCCAAGCAGTTGGAGTGCACCCACACCTTCTGCCTGGAGTGCCTGTCTCGCCTCATGGTGGTGTCGCTGAGCGACCAGGAGGGGAGTGGGGGCAGCCAGCTCACTTGTCCCTTCTGCCGGCACTTGACCCTGCTGCCTAAGGAGGGTCCCCCGGCCCTAACCACCAGCCACGAGGTGCTGTGCAAGCTGCCCAGGCACCAGCAACAGGAGGAGCCCGTCTGGCTGGAGGGGCAGAAACTGTGCTACAAAAGCCCCGCCTACTCCGGCTCAGGCTCCTCCTCCTCCTCCTCCTCCTCAAGCGCCGCCCCCTCGGCCTTTTGCATCTGCATCGACATCGGCACCAGCAAGGCGGCCGAGGCCCATATCCAGAGCAGGCCCCGGACCCTACGCCTGCTGGATCGGCTGACAGACTGGAAGAGGCTGCTGCTGTTCATCGTCCTCATGGTACTGGTGGTGGTGATTGTGCTGTGGCCCTTACAGTGCATCATCACCACGGGCAACATGCGCTGCCTGACAGCCAAGCCAGACGTCTCCGGCACGACAACCTCTACGTTTGCCCCCGACACCCGATCAGCCAACACCACTTTCTAGGGTGTTGATTTTAGCTGGACTTCCAACGGACTGTGTGTGAATCATTCATTCACTATTTACATCATGCATGTAGTAGCATTGTCACTCCATCATAGAGACAATCTCAGTAGGTCAGAGATAGATGATGTGGCCACACTGAGATATAGCCAAGTAAGGCATTTTTACCATTTAAACAACCTTTCTGGTGTCATGGGGATAAAACTGGTTAATTTGACAAGCAATACTTCTTTCTGGGAGAAGTATGTTTTTAGTTGTCATGATCAGTATCAAGTTGTTGATGATTTTTGTTTATGTATACACAATTGACACAGATAATAGGAATGTTCCACAAGCAACATTAGTGATGCTGATTCATTCAGGCGATATCTGTCTATCTAAATATGTGGATGTAATATGTTTTAATATTCAGACACATCTTTTCAATATGTATGCAATATCTATAGCATCAGATAAAGTAGGTTTTAAAGCCAAAGTTTAAGGCAAAACCTCAAGTTGTTAAAATCCTATCACATTGAAGTAGTTTTGTATTTGCAGGGGGAAATGTCAAAGCAGTGTGCCAACTGGAAAACTGAATGTTTGGATAAGTTGTTTACTTTGTCATAAAAAAATGTAACATAAAAAATACAACTCGACTCAAATCAGAAAAATATTTTTATTGACATTATGTTTTTTATGTTTTATTTATTTAACTTCTTAACACAAATTACTTATTTAGTTATTCTCTCTCAGTCATTACATGTTCTATATCAGTTGTGCAAAAGTAGTATTTATTTAGCCTAAACTTTAAAATAAACCACTATAGTGGTTTGTATAATATGCTACCATGCAAGAAATACCAGAATAATTTTCAATTAATTTTGACAGACTAATGCTTGTTTAATAGAGACTTAATTCTTCTTAATAATTAGACAATTACAATAGGCTCTGGGGCTTTCAACCTAGGTAAATAGTTACATGAGTATACCTTCAATAATTATTTTCCGTTGGTTGTCATCACGATAATAATGAGAATGACTTCCTTATTATGTTTTGAAGTGTTTGTGAGAAGGAGGTTAGTACCTGTAACACTTATTGTGTTCAAACAAACTCAACAAGTCCTGCTTGTTATGCCTGCATCTTTCTTGAAATGTTACAGTTTACTTTGACCGTTGTAACTGAGCTTGTTTGTTCTGAATACATTTACTTTACATTCACACTCCTTGCATTAAAGCAGCCCCTATAGAATGCGGTAAAGCAGTTTGTTAGGGCACACAACTGAGTTTGAATCCCAAACAATGCTGAATTCAGCCAGGTGGAGCCACCTCATCTATTCCCCTACAGTACATTATATTATCCTCCCATAACAATATATAATCCTATATGATAGATTTGATCAATGTAAAGGTCCAAGATAACATTGCATTTTCTACAGTAGTACTGTATTCATCCATATTCAAATCTCACAAAGTTTTTTGGGGAGAATTTGAGGGAAATTAACAAATGAGATATTAATGACATCGTTTAATGCATAAAGAACCAAATCAAAATAGACCAACACAATGGTTTACATATTTTAACATATTAATTCCAAAAGACATTACTGTAACTCCAATATGAGCCTTACTTTCTCATTTTACTCTTGTCAGATCAGTAACATAAATAACAATAACACAATGTGCATGTAATTTCATAAAGTTCCTTCATATATTTATTATGTACTGTATCATTGCATCAGTCTAGCCAGAACAAGGCATTTGTTGCAGAGCCAGTGCAAAAACAGGCTCTACAAAACAAATAAATCAACAGGCAATTTAAAACAAGGAAAGAACAAGGAATACAAATAAAGAGATATCAACATCATATTCAAGTAAGTTTAAGAGGACAAGCAGAAACAATTAATGATAATCACCATATACCCCATGTATAATGGTTTAACTCACAATGAGAAATACAAATGGTGTATTAAAAGTATAGTCAGTTTATTCTGGAGAAGGCTTGTGGATATTT
The DNA here is from genome assembly GCA_027564755.1 of Amblyopsis hoosieri. Lineage (NCBI taxonomy): Eukaryota > Metazoa > Chordata > Actinopteri > Percopsiformes > Amblyopsidae > Amblyopsis > Amblyopsis hoosieri. Next base: position 32,744 of record JAODUE010058643.1, on the reverse strand, counting down.
GTTCTTTATCAAAACAAAAACACCTCTCCCTTCAATGCCATAGGGTGCTCTCTCAGAAGCTCTGCTCCACACATTAGAAACACATTGCCAAGACTAGGATATTGTTGTGTGGTGCGGTCTGCACCACTTTGTTTGTGCTCCCATTTACAGAGCCAGGGCTGCGTAGAAACACAGGATGGTGTTTCCAGCACCCACACAGAACAAACATCTAGCGCACCGCGAGGAGACATTCGCTGAATCTGACAAAATGTTAATAGCTTACAATTGCTGACTATATCTTTAACACCGTTAAACAATAATAATAACTTCTTGCACAATACAAAATGCATGAATGGATGAAACAATTACAAATGTACAGCAAAAAAAAGATAGACAAGACTCTAGTGCACTAACAGAATATTTAAAGATCTTGAACCACACAGTAATTGATCATATGAAATTCTTTCATGTGTGTAGCCATAGACACTCAACCAACTTTATAAGAAGTGATTCAGCAGTTTTCCAAACACATTTTCAAGTATTGAAGTGTCAGTGTTTCACCATCTTAAAACAAATGTTTGACCCATAGAGGCAATACAATTCAAATTAATAACTAAAATGTCCTCAATCACAGCACAACACATTAAGAAAAACAGACAATGAATCAAAAACATTGCTTTTCATTCATTAGACATGCACTGGTGCATGGTGGACAATGGGAACCAATAACAAACATTATTAATGTTCAAAGCACATAAATGTATTAAAAAAATGCCTAACTTGCAGGGTTACATTTTTCATAAGTAATCAATGTTTCAGAAAATATAGCTTTTACAAATAGCAATTTACACTGTGAAAGGATACATTTTTCTTAACTATCTTACAAGTTATCTCTAACATCAAATCAAAACAAATAATTTTGCATGACACAACATTATTAGCAAGAACTGATTTCTTCGGTCATCCTGTAATGTTCTATATTGAGCCCTTCTTGTGAGGATAGTCTCCTCAAAAACACATACTACTCCAATGTGTTTAGGAGCAACCAACTATGCATCTGCTACAACACAACTGGCTGTATGAGAGGGCGACATTCATATTTTGTCTTTTCATTTCTAAATGGAAAGAAGAGTCAACAATCTGTCTGTCATGACCACTGACGTCAGATTACTATGACAAGCCTGGATTAATAGTCATCTTGCAAATTATGTTTTTTTTGGAGGCAAAACCATTCTTCAATCTTAGGCCGACTGCCACCTGGCCCTGACTTGGGTGGCTATGGTTATCACTAGGCAGGGTTGGCATCATGAAGCAAACCTACTGTACCCTGCCCCCCCCTTCCAAAATTATCCCCTTGTGTCTCTATAGGGTGACAGATGTTCACATTTAGTGCAATGAGGATTTATCTCCATCCAGTCAGAACACTTCTTTACCCGTTTACCTGAGAGAAACAGGTAGTCAATTGTGCTTTGTAAAAAATCAATATTTCACACGCTAGCTCTTGTTTATAAGTAAAAAATGTTTTAATCAAAAACTGTTATAAAATCATACCAGTGTTGTCAATAAAACATCTAATTACAGTAAATCAAATCAATTAATCATAGATGATTGATTGGGTCATATATTGGACCAGATCATTTCGCACGCGTACAATTATACCACGTACAATTACAACACACCCTCCACGCCAGTTACCCTTTCTATAAATAGTTTAGCTAATCTTATCTTCAACCGAAGCGATACAAACAAAAAGCGCAGGAAAAGGTCACTGCCAACTAACACTGTAAATCTGTGACGTCTTAAAAAAAAAAAAAGAGAAAATCCAATACTACACCCAAATATATTAAGAAATATATATATAACTTATGACAAGAGTAACATAGAGATTGCTTGTCCTCCCAGTGCCATGTGGTACCGTTGTGGGTTGCATAACTACCTTAACTATCACTCTGTTCAATCACCGCAGCTGTACAAACAAATCCGTAAACAAGAAAGTCTTTGGTTCAACACAATGACAGCCTGAAAGTGGAGGGAAAAGGGAAAGGATAGTTGAGTGATATATCTGGCAAGCGTAGCTTGAACTTGGCTCCCACCGGTTACCTTTGGGTGTCAACTTGTCTGGACGGCGGCGGCAAGGATTTGAGACCAGTGGCAATGTAACAGCAGGCTCGGGGGGTTCAATCACACACACATTCGGCAACAAGGCACTTCACTCCTTCATAATAAAATGGAGAGGTTGTAGATAGGCAGAAAATATATATGACTGTATTTCTGAGTGCATAGACACGTGATTGAAAGGTCCCAGCAGGATGGCACCAGCACGGGAGGGGGATATAGGAGAGGTCACCCCAAGCGAGGTCCACCGTTTGGGTGTGCGGGGCCAGAACACCACTGGTCCCCCATGACATCTTCAGGTGCTGGTGGAGACGCACTCGGCCTGAGGCAGACACAGGGTGATATCCTCATTAATGTACGTATAAACGATGATATCAAGCACAGTGTGTGTGCTCCTTCAGAGTGACCGCACCCAACACAGAACATAAGCACATGGAAATATCATACAGTATATATTTAACAAGCATACTGTACATACAGTACAGTAGGTCTAACAATATACAACAGTATATGCCCTTGTTACTCATGTTGTATAGTTAAACATTTAATCTAATACAAAAAGATAAAAAACATATGTCATGACAAAAATGACAGAATTACAAACATTCATATTACAAGATATCATAACTAATTTATTTATCAATACTAATATTAAATTCAGAATCTGTCAGATAAAATTATTTTTTACTTTTTTCAAATTCACTCTGATCACAAATTTGATAACAAATTTAGTAAGATAACGCTGGCTTAAGAACTCACAGGGACAGACATAGAGATGCAGAGATCCGTGGTAGAAACCTTTACCTCCTGGTGTTACTGCTCAAAGTTGGGTTCTGGCCTTTAATCTTGACGTTTTCATACACGCTGGACGAATCATCATTTGTCATGCTGAGCCCCGACATGCAGAAGCAAAAAAACAACCATAGAATATCTTAGATATAATACATAGTGTGTACATGTATATCAGAGTTTGAAATGTATTTGAATGATTGTTAACCCAAAGTAAGCTAATACTGTATGTATTGTAAGAGAGGTGGCTTGTGTACTCACAAAGAAGAGGAACATGAGGAAGATATGCTGGATTTTGGTCTGGAATTGGTCATAGGGGGATATCTGATGTTGGAATACTCCCTCTCCTTGGTCTTATTCCTCTGCAAATGGTCCCAGAAGCAGTTAACATACAAATGCATCTCTCTCTCTCTCTCTCTCTCTCTCTCGCTCTCTCTCGCTCTCCTAGGAGACATTTGCATTTTTAAATTCACATTTCTATCTTTCCTACTATTGGTTTCATAATTCATCACAATCTAACACGTTTACTGACTGTCTCAACACAAGACCTCTGAATAAATAAGGAATGTCAAGATGTCTGTATAGCTTCAGAGTTCACCATTTTATAGTATGAAGTAATCACAGAGTAAATGTGCTGTATGTAGGATTTTAGAGCTATACATCTAGTGTAATGCCATAGACATCCACCAGCATCAACTATTAGTCTTGCAGAGCCAGCCTTTACCTGGAACACAGAATTGACTAACTGCCTGCCTACAGTACTTGACAAAATAGGTATTTTGCAGAATGTACACAGGCTACGGTCACAGAAATGTAAATGCAGGATTCGGCAGGCGATGGACTGTCACCTGCTGAGGCGAAATGCATAGCATGCTGAATTTGAGCAGTGCAGGATGTGACCCACACAGAAGTCAGTTTGCTGGTTTGTATTCTGTGGTTGCGGTTGCTGGTCACACATACGAGTGGTTTTGATATCACGAGTGGTTGTTGGTTTTGCTACAGTAAAATATATTGGGGCAGTTGTTGTTTTCATGGGCAATATCGCAGTATTCTTTAGCCTACAATACCAGTGTTTAGACAAATGTCTTCCCCATCCTGGCTCACTAAATAAAGTAGAGCCAGTTACAGTGGCCACCCACCAAACCCACACATTTGGCGGTCAAAATTCAGTGCGAAGTGCAAATGTTTTATTTGCCCATTCGTTTGCATAGAATGGAAATGAATGGAGGGTGAATATTAGTCACTGTCATTAGTCACCCCTGGGGCGTCATGTATAAAGTTTGCTACACACAAAAACGTTACGGTAACTGGGATGAAATGTGAGGTAAAAAAGATGTTGGTGAGATCACTAAATAAAGCCCTTTCCCAGATTAAAAAACATAAAGTCTAAAGCACACATCAACGCAGGGACATCGCCATCGCCAGGCCAACTATATGCATTAATTTCACGTGACTAGTTAGCCTAATTAGCAATGTGTAAATAAATATGCTTTATTGAACGTTCAAGCTGTTTTCTTTCAGCCCCAGTGAATATAGTGTGTGTTCCCATGTATTAGTAAGTTCAACAAGTGTGTTACCTTGTCTCTTTCTCAGACTTCTCTTTGTCTGTTTATCCCACCTGCCTTCATGTTTTTGCTCTTTCCTTTGGATATACTGCTGTTTGTCCTGTACTGAGCTCTAGTTTGCCTGTTGTTTCTGAAAGTTAGCTCTGGACTACTGCCTGTCCCTGTTTGCACTTAGCCTGCTGAACTAAACGTGCTCGCTATTTGATTAGCTCTGTCTTTGGGTCATACTGCAGTGCTGTCTCTCAAACCTACAGCAGCTTAAATCAAATAATGTATAGACTGACTGATTATTTGCACTGCAGCCCCACTAAGGATTTGTACATTGTTCCCCTTCATTTTATGGAAATTAAAGGCAAAGCTAAATATATATGTCATTAGTTAGCTCTTAGTAGAAGTCTTACTGATTCACATTTCGGAAAATCCTACTGGGAACTTTGATGATGCGTATGGAATTTACCAGAAAACAGCAATAGAAAAATACATTGTAGGTTTAAGATGTGCTACACATAATGGGTAGGTAACACTGGTAATTATGTGGCCCTCTACTATACAGATCAAGTTTGAAATGTACAGATACAGTATGTATACAATGAATATATTAATGTGTCCATTTTACAGAAAATGCTTCTCTAATTGTTCCATTACAGAGTGCTCATGTTAGGCAAATGAACATGCCTTAAAGGTACAATCTGTCACATTCTAGTTTAGAAAGTGACAGATAAGTACCTAATTCTGTCTATCTGATGGAGCAATCACAGCGTTTTAAGGCACTTCATACTGCCTAATGTAAATGTTTATGCAATAGACTACCTTACACCCGATTGTAAAACCTAGAACCAGAACGGCAAATGGAAGCATTACTGCTAATGGAAGCAATAATGCTAATGCTTTAAAAGATTGTTCTGTACCTGTTCCTCCTCCAGTCTCTTCTGGGCTGTGTCTATGTACTGCTGCACAGCCATATAGATGAACTTGTACTGGGCTTCAGTCTGCACCATGCCAGACCTCTGCTGTCTCACCTGCTGGATGGTCTTAGGGATGTCGATATCACAGTCTAGTCCTGTGGCACACACACACACACACACACACACACACACACACACACACACACACACACACACACACACACACACACACACACACATGGAGGGTTTAATACACTATAGTACAATGTTTCACATTTTCTGCTAAGTGATTACATGTGCATAAATGTTGATCATTGGGGGGCAGACATATAAAGCGGGGGATCTGGGGGTCTTCCCCATAACATTTTGAGACATCATACAGTATATTCATGTTCAAACCTTTCTGCATATTCAAAACATCTGTGTTTTGGAATGATCTAGGAGCTGACTTAAAACAAAAACTTTTTTTGTGGCCATAATCTATTAGAACTGCTGAATGAGACTTTGTTAAAGTCAAAATCATGAGTGCACAATGTGCGCATTAACATATCCAGTCTGAATAGTGTATAGGCTTATTCTTGGTTATGGCTACATTGTCAAGTGGTTCTATGAGTGATTTAATACGCATACGGGCTATTTCTTCGATATATAGCCGGACGGCCCCAGTGTGTCTTTCATGTTTTTATTGGGGCGGGACAAATACACTTCTTCTAAATATTGAGCATGCTGCCCTGCATCCTCCCCTGAAATATACGCCCATGAGCGCTTATAACAGAGTGTATGTGATCTCCTACTTTACCTTGGCAGCTGATTATGTCAATCAGAATGTCTATCACAATAATGGTGCCTGTTCGGCCAATACCGGCACTGTAGGGACACACAGAAAACATCAAATGACTCAAAGTTGTTAAAAGTAAAGTCAGCTTTTGCAAGCTAATTGTAAGATGAAACACTTTGTGTCAAATTTACCAATTATCTCCATGTATTTAGCTATTTTACCCTAACTCTGTGCTTGTTGAACCAATAATCTGACACTTATACACAGCAGCCCTGTCTCCGTAAATAGGAACATAAACAATGTGGTGAACACCGCTCGCAATATCAAAGCCACAGCAATAAGTTTGCTTCACAGTGCATTTCGATGTGTGGGGCGCAGAGGAATATTGTTTTGATTTGAGCTCGAAGTTAGCATGCATTCTGTAAAATGACTAACCCTGCCTTTAAGTGGATATTGCGTCTTCAGCATTTTTGACCAAGACTGCTAAATGCATGCTGTAACATTGTGTAGACATAGGTCAAGTCCTGACAGAGTTTGTCTTGTGTAAAAATGTTGTCATGTATACAAAAAACCTGTTTGTACCTGCAATGGACCACTATGGGCCCAGTATCTGGAATGGAGTTCTGGGTGTGGTTGACCTGCTCGAGGAAGCTGAGCACACCCCCTGGTTCGATGGGAACACCGTGGTCGGGCCAGCTCAGGTACTGGTAGTGTGAGATGTACCTCACTGGCTCCCTCTAGTGGTCACAGACAGGTGGTGAGTTACTATTTTACCTGGTTTCATCTAGATCTACAATATGAGTACCTCACCATCCACAACGTCATTTCACGATCAATAGTGTCACATAATGCAAGAAAACTAAAGCATAGCCTCCTAGCCCTAGCTCTACACAACGTTTAATCACAGCTATATATTATTACGTTTTTGGTAGACAATTAAAAATATAATGATGACAAACCTGTATGTACTATTAGCATTGTAAACAATTATAGTTATGGTCTTTAAAAGGTACATAGCTTAGTTATGTCTAGTACCTAGCATATCTATTTTGTTATTGCAAATAAATATGTCAGTACTGCTCAGCACCACTAGGTGATGCCAAAGTAACGCACAAAATAAGAGTCTGTCATCACTTTAAAGCCTATGTCAATAGATAGGGGCCACAGACTGAGGTGAAAAGTCAATCTGTACTCCACGCTAAATCAACTCTCCACTTTTTAGTGGAATAAATAGTGGGATAATATCTATCCACAGAGTGGATAGTTGATTTAGTTGATATTATGTAGAGGCGTAATTCATTCATATTCATAATAGTGTGTAGCCTCACATACTGCCCCTTTCCTGCCATTACACAATGATTATGTGTGCGTGTGCATGTGTGTGCCTGCGTGCATGTACCGTATGCGTGTGTGTGTGTGTATGTGAGTGTGCATATGTGCGTGCATGTGTGTGTGTGTGTGCGCGCTTGTGCCTATGTGCGTGTGCTTATGTACTGTATGCACGTGTGCCTGCGCCTGCGTGTGCGTGTGCGTGCATGTGTGTGCGTTTGCATGTGTGCGTGCACCTGCGTGCGTGCTTATGTGCGTGCGCATGTACTGTGTGTGCGTGTGTGTGTGTGTATGTGTGTGTGCGTGCGCGTGCGTGCTTATGTGCGTGCGCGTATGCGCGTGTGTGCTTATGTATGTGTGTGTGAGTGTGTGTGCAGGGATGGGCTGGGGCCGTCAGATAGCGTGTTCAGGGCCAGCAGGTCAGCAGTGATTAAGTGTGGGTCGTGCTCTACCCGGTCCAGACACGTGACCTCTAGCTCCCTCAGGATGTAGTCCTGAGCCGGCCACTCCTCCACATTCCTCACCAGCACCACACCAAACTCCCTGGTGGTGTGGAGGTCTGGCCAGTAGCGGACACACTTATTCTGATGGGAGAGAGAGAGGGAGAGAGGGGGGGAAGAGAGAGGGGGAAGAGAGAGAGAGAGAGAGAGAGAGAGAGAGAGAGGGAGGTAATAAGACAATCTTAGCAACCTGCTATTCCAAAGCATCTTTTCCAATCAGTTGCACTGTCATACTACAGTGTCCGCGTCACAAACCATCATCCCCAACAGAGACAAGATCTCATGTACACAAACCAGCGATGACTGACATACACTAGCCCCTCTGGCCTCAACCCTCTAGGGTTTGCGTATTGCATTGTATTGTACTGTATCGTTAACAGCTTTGACTTGACTTACAGATAAGCCATTAAAGCTCCTGTCCACAACACGATGCTATCTGAGTAGACCTCCATTGCGGATGCAGAGAACCGGTATTGACACCGACACGCAGAGAGATGTCAATCGTGCGCTTACCCGTCCTCGCTCCATCTCCTTGGTAGTCATGACGATAACATGCGTGTTCTCCTGATAAACCATCTTCCAGAAGTCATTGACAGTGTTTTGTAGACAGCCCTGGGTGGCAATGAACACCTTGCCCTCATCTAGATGACGCCCTTCTTCGCGCTTACACTGGGGAACATGGAACATACACACTTTGATTCACACACTGTAGGACTACCTGCTTTATTTCCATAATATCCACCTAGTAGTCCAATCTGTTAGATTGTGATCTTTTTTAAGATCACAATCTAACAAGGTTAAAGGTAAGGTAAGGTAAGGTAAGGTAAGGTTAGGTTAGGTTAGGTTAGGTTAGGTAAGGTACTGTAAGGTATACTTTATTGTTCCATAGGGAAATTTGTATTGGGTTTGATCCTGCTATGGTCCTGATATGAAACACAGCCGTTAATCCTACCGAGTTGCATTTTTAAAAATGATTCCACCCATGCGTAAAATTGAAAGTGAGACTGAAAGACTGAAAGAATGCCAGCGTCATGTGAATTTGAATAACCGGTGACATGCAGACCCACAGAGAATGAGTCACGCTTCAAACTCACGCGACATAGCGCCGACGTTGCGGCGCTTTCATGGAATGAAATGGAATAGAGTAAGGAGACGTTGTGTCTCCAGGTAAATCAGGTAAAGTTGTCGCCAATGTCACTATGATCCTGGGGCTCAGAACTCACTCGGATGTAGTTGGCGTTGATGTAGTCAGAGCAGGGGATGTCCTGGTCTGCTTCCCTGATCACAACACGAGTGGTGTCAACTGGAATACACGCACGCATACACACACACGCGCACACGCACACACACGCACACACACCAAGAGACATAGCGTTAATCCATGTGTGTGCGACATGTAAAAAGGGTCAAAGCCCTTTCTTATTATTTGACCTTTGATGGTAATGTGGGCCTGAATGTGAAATATCGAAGGACCGTTCGTAAATACGTTGTTGCGGCCCTGACAGGCTCCATTATTCTATTCGTGTCACTGTTTCCACAGGAAGTTTGAGAGACAGGAAGCAGCAGCGAGCTGCTGCGTGACTCACAGGGGAGGATATTCTTGTATCTGTTTTTGTTCTTGTTCTCAGACCGCTGGCCCTCTTTCCTGGGATACAGCAGCTTACACTCTTGCTGCTGAAGCACCTGCATCAGGGGTGACCAACAAGACATGTTAGAATCAAGAGCTTAACCAAAACTAAATGTCCGCCATGACACCGCCACTGCTACTGAGACGGTTTAATGGGACTATTAACTGAGGCAGAGCATATCTGTGTTCAGGTTAGGGCTAGAAACCCCCTTTTACTGAGGTAAAAACACACATTAATCTAGATCAGTGTTTTTCAACCACTGTGGGAAATTTACCAATCTCTCTTAATTGGGATATCATCTTTATGTTCATCTAAGCAGGCCCAGGTTTCACACTGAGTGAGTATAAACAAATTGAGAGACCAAATTGTCTTTAAATATGCTGTATTAGGCTACAATGCGTCATGTAGTAATTATTTTGTTTGGTGGTGTGCCGCTGGATTTTTTCAAGAAAAAAAATGTGCCGTGGCTCAAAAAAGGTTGAAAAACACTGATCTAGATGATCCTATCGACTAACCTACTGTAGCACATATTGATTTAATTTGGCCATAATAATGTGTAATTGTAATGCAGGGTATATAGCATATTTGACTAGCAACATGACACTGTGCATTCACGTCTACAGGCATTCATAATTCTATAATTTGATTTGCCTGTATATCTTTGGAGGTATGACAAACTCCCCCCCAAAAAAATATGTAAAAGCTGAAAGAATAGACAGCACTTCAATCTGCACATAGACAGAAACCGATGGTTTTACTGCAATGATCTAGTCTTTACCACTGAGACTCAAGACCACTTTGTAATCTCATGTCATACATTATGCAAATACCTCAATATGATCTGTAGTCAGTACAACTGTTTAAAGTTGTTTTAGAATTAATGTGCTGTCTGTGTGAAGAGACATACCTCAAATTCTTCCCAGAATCCTTGTTTTGGCTTCTCAGAATTGTCTGCAACTTTGTTAAGCTCCTGTACCCTGTTCTCAATGTTGGCTGCATTTATTCTTGTGGCATTGAAAGGCTACCAGAGTTAGGAAGAAGCAGAGGTTCAAGGCATTATTTTCAAAGTCTGTATAAGACAAGAGGTACACCATGTTAATATGCGAACACATACTAATGTATACTATTTAATGTCAATTTAAAAGTTACAATGCAACTATATTAAATATTTGTTGATACACCGTTTTAATGTTGTGGCTGATTTTCAACTTGGCAAGCTATGAAGCGATGGAAAATAATTGACCCTACAAAATAGGTTTTGAATCACATTACTGGTTGTTCAGAAGTCATTCTTGTATGTTCAAACCTGTTTGAGGTGCACCACAATGCCACTCTTTTCCACCATGGGATTCTTTTTGTAATGCTCCACCAGGTCAGCTAGTGTGTCGAACCTTTCACCACCACCTACGTCATACTTGCCATCCTGCTGGACGCATCACAATCACCGGGTTAGCTAGACACAGATGCTATTGGAGCTTCGCACTAGCTCAATACTAGGTGTGTAGCATTCCATTAGCCGACCACAAAAATGAATCACAAAGCATGAATTGGCTCTCGTTATCTAAAGCACTTACAAATCAAATTATGTAATGACGTGCCCCCTCCCTGGTTTTATCAGTGTGTGTGCTTGGCTAAATTGGCCTCACCTGGTAGCGTATCATGACGTGCGTGACCTTAGTTCTGCGGTCCACATTCTCATGTTTCTCCTCGTTGGTGAGAACCGACAGGACAAAGTCACCTGGTTTACTTTGGCTTTCACGCACCAGGAAGCTTCCTGGCTTGCCCTTATCTGTAAGCATTTTGTCTGCGTCGCGACCGGAAAGGTGGCCATGGTACCACCTGTATGACAGACCACAAAACCCCCTAAAGGTTAAATGCAACTCTAAATGTGCACATACGTATATAATATGATGGCATGTTATTATTATGTTATTATGCAAGCAGCATGCCAGTTAAACTGAGATGCTGACAGCTCATGATCATTATATTCCAGAAAATAAAATATAACCTTATGATTATTTGGTTGATTTATTCAACTCTTAGTAAAAGATCCAATCTCAAATGTTATATTTCTATAAATACATTTCTGCTTTGTTGCTATTTATGGACGACTGAGGTAATTCAATAACGATTCAGCCCCCTCGAGTCCACTCATGAAAGACTTTGCGTTTTAAACTAGACTATAATGTTCTAAGAATAATTACATCATCAACAAAGACGAGTTATACAGTTGCTAGGATAGTGGAAGAACTAAATATGGTTTAACTGCCTCCAACGACCTACAGTGATGTACATGTTGGCCACACATGATCATTTAAATTGTGCAATTAGTTAATAAGTTGATAAGTTACCAGTATTCCTTGTCTTTCAACATGAAGTGCAGGTTGATTGTGTACATTTCGTAAGACTCCCACTCAGGGAAAGAAAATATAACTGCCAATAAAATTGCAAGTGTTCTCTGGGGGCTCATTCATCTGCTGATAATGTTGATATAAAAACCTACAAGACCGGTGTGTTCTTCCTGTATGTGGGAGGCTTTGACAAGAGAGCTCTGTTTCATCGAAAAACCACAAAATCCAGAAGAATAGATTAAAAAAAGTAAAGAGGTATTCACATCACAATTTGCACGTGTGTGGTGAGAGGGTGACAGGGAATGAGTGAAACACAGATAAATAGAGAGAGAGAGAGAGATAGAGAGAAAGAGAGAGGACACAGAGAAAAATAGAGAGAAAGGACAGAGAGAGAGAGAGGGAGAGAAAATCTAACTAATATACAATTAGGCAATCATGCAATACAATATGTATGTACAGTATGCATATATGTTTGTATGTATGCTGGTGCATGTGCGTGTGTGTTTTGTTGGCACACACTACTATTTCGACGTGTGTAGGTGTATGATTTAGAACGTTGTGCGGCATGTGTATACTGTTTGTCATCCCTGGAACGGCACAAAGTTTGTGTTGAACTGACGTGTATACACAAAACTGTCACACCACCCACCGAGTTCGTTTGAAGACGTGCTTGTGCGTATGCCTTCGCTTGTGTACACGCGTGTGCAAGCTGTTTAAACCGCACACATTGTGGTTCTAGGTACGCTTTAGTGAATACAACATTCCTGTGCATACCAGTATATACCGTGTGTACATGCAGTGTGTGTGTGTGTGTGTGTGTGTTGACCTCTCGGAGGTGGGGTCCTTGCAGTTGAGGGGGTACATGAGTTGGATGACGTCACCGTTTCTCTCACGCAGCATATCCTGCTGCTCTGTGTAATACTGCACCAGCTCGGCCAGTGTGGCAAACTTCTCCCCTCCATACAGGTCGTAGTAGTCGCCTGAGTTCTGGATCTTAATATGGGTGACTTCATCATTCCGCCTGCAGCAGGACGACATGGTTGTACGGCTCACTGAGTAAAAGCTCTCATTTCAGTCAACATGGTGAATGGACAGCATTTCATTGTGCTTTTTTAAGCTACAGGCCACTCAAATCGCTGTGCAGGATTGCCTCACATTCACCCATTCACACACACATTCATACACCAATGGCGGAGTCAGCCACCCAACCACCGGCAGCAGTTAGGGTTAGTTGTCTTGCCAAAAGACACCTCCACACTTAAGGCCTCAACTGAAGGCCTGCGGCGCACGTGGGACACGCCCGTCTGGAGCACTACATGCTCCACCCAACCTGGAATTTGTGTCGTAGCGATATTCCCCAAAACGAAAGGTGGCACTGTATACAAACATTAGTAGGAAGTTCAGGAAGTTTGAGGAAGTCCCGATTTTTCTATTGTTTTGAGAATGTGTAGTCTACAACTCTGTTACAATGTATTACTTCTCAAGGAACACTGGATGTTTGGTGATGCTTTCATGGAGAAAGAGCCAGCACATTGGGCCTATTCTGTCAGTTTGCCCGCTGAAGAAAAGAGTAGTTTGGAGTGTATCCACTAGATTAGCATATCTAAATGATAATCATACATCGTTTGTAAATAAAATGTTAGTCTACTAAATAATAACCATTTCTCTTGGCTTTATAGTTCAATTAGACTGGATATTATACTAAGACAATTATTAGATTATTTTAATAAACCTCTACTCTAGAGAAGTGTCAGAGACATGACATGACCTATATAGTGACATGACATGTAAATCTTACAACAGGTTAATATGTTGATTACATTGAAATAAGTATGTTTGTCTGTGCACGATAACAGTTGACTGATTGGCAATGCATCCATAAACAGTTTATTCAAATAGCTGCTGTGTAGAAATGTATACAGTGCATAACATTTAACTTCTGGAATATAGCACTACAGATGCTCTGTAATACTATATCCACCACGAATTGGGGGTATTTATTCACAGGCAACAATAATGGATAAATATGGTTGGTGTTTGACACAGAATAAGTAATTATACTAATAATGTACTATACATGTATTTATGTCAAATGCACTGTATTTCATGTCATTGTTTAGTTAATTTGAATCATTTACCACTGGTTGAAATATCAATGTGTTCCATGTGTGGAGATGCAAAGATACTGTACTCTAACCCTAACCCTAAGCGACAGCAGTATTTTTTCAAATAAAATCTTACATTGGCTCGTCGTTAGAATGGGGATAATGAAATAAGCAGAAGATGAAAATCAGATAAAGCAAGCATTTTGTAACACACTTTGCATAAATACGCCCAAAATCCCTCATTTGAATTTGATATACAAATTAATACACATACCCACACTCACACCCACACACACGCACGCACACACATACACACACATACACACACATATGCACACCCACATTATTTACAGTCAAGATGTTATCTGCTTAGAAACAAGTTCATAGTGAGATGCGATGGAACATTTCTCTGCTGCAAAATCACCAACTTTATTCAGCAGAAAGTAAAGGAAATGTATTTGTGAATCCTTTGCATACACTATGAATTAATAACAATAAACCTTTGCTTTCTGCCCTTATTATACAATGCCATATCTTCTTATTCTGCGTCTATTTGCCTATCCAAAGAGCCTGTACTGTATATCTGCTTCTCCCCTGGTTAGCTGTGTCAGTGCTGCTAATTAGCTTATGTCTCTATTAGCATCTCTTGGCAGCGTGCCACTGGTACAGGTCTGCTATCAGTCTTACCCTGCGTGCCTGGGCCACGACATCAACTTTAAGGCCATGGCATGCATCCTCTTTCTGTGTCAGTTTAACAACATTAAAAGGCAACTAATTAGATTTTTGAGCACTCCCGTGCTACCTCTCAGACACTGATAAACACTTACGGATGCATTGCAGTTTAGTTTCCTGAGAAAGCTGATTATCTCATTGGTTTTGTTTTGGAGGTGTCACTGAAGGTCAAAGTAGTTGCAATAATGGGTTTTGAATATATTGTAGCATGAAAGTGCCCATTGTTTCTGAGTACATTTCATGTCCATATAGGGAATACAATTCCTTGCAATTATAGTCATCAATAAATTCAAATATGCATCTTTTTGGCTGACATACAGTATATTGAGTAGTAAATCTTTATCTGGAAGGTGCTCAAGATATGCATGTGGCCTAGTGGCCTAATGGATAAGGCATCAGCCTCCGAAGCTGGAGATTGTGGGTTCAAGTCCCACCTGGGTCGTTTCAGTTCCATGTTTTTAAACACTCCTTTCTTACAGTAACAGTCAGCATCATTTCAGCATCCTTAACCCCCTTGACATCTGCAATGTAGACTAACCTTATTTAAAGGTGTAGTCAGCAACTGTCAAAAAGCTTGAGGCTTATGGTCATATACCTGGCATGTGGTTACTTACTGGTTGACTCATTTGAATCAGTAATGCAGGGATTTCCCAGTATGGTATTTCCTTGTTATTCGGGCAGCGAAAGTGGTCTTTTATAAATACTATTATGTGTTGGTAGATTATTTCCTATGATAAATGTTGGTGTAACTAAGAGATTCGCTGGAAAGAAATATATGTAATTATGTGTTGTGTATATAACAAGACATGTCACTTCCGCATTAGCGGCTTCGCATGCGCAGTCAACACGCAGAGGTCCGCGCGGCCAGCAGACCAGCGCAGAAGTATAAATGCCCACGGCGGCGTAAGCTAGTCCGTATGCCGACGGCATAGGCATGGCGTACTGTAAGCTCGACGCAGAAGCATAAATGGGCCTTCAGTAGTACGTTTTCACCTTGCAGTAGCTACTTGTCGCTGATTGAAAATGGCCGCTTTGTCTCCCTCGTTAATAGGGTAATGCACTTTATATATATGAAGTGTATCTATATCTTCCTGGTCCAATCAAACAGCTGGACTGATCCAGGCACGTCCAGCCTGTTTGGAGAGTGCACAGCCATCTCTAATGGTTCCAGGTAACACTGCTTTCTCCCACCATTAAGACAAGCTGACGACAGGAAACAATAAAATGCTTTTATAGCATTATATTACAGAAAAAGTCATTACCAACATATAAGCAGTTGAGAAAATAGGAAAACTGGGAATTGTAGTGTGCAGAAATCCACATGGTTAATGCACTGGGGTAAAAAGCTCTGGCGTGTTAGTGATTGCAGGAAACATATTTAATTGTTTATTGCTTTAATAGCCATCACTCAATAAAGGCTGACAGTGTTGAGAAATTCCTTTCCCTCCATCCAGTCCACTTATCAAAATGAGGTTGATCAACATTTGGCCTCCATGTCAATTCCCTCTGCATCTACACTCTGTACACCTATAAATAGCCTGCCTGCTGTGGACACACGTTCAAGTGAGCTCAGGCTTACATAATGCAGCAAATAGGGAAAATAAAACATCAAGGTAAGAACCCCAGCAAAGTTCTATAGATTCTCTCGTCTAATTCTTCCTCTGGCTTTTCCAGGTTTTCAGAGAACAGAATGCAAACAAGAGATCGAACTTAGATTTGGATCATAAACCCTTTCTCTTCTCACCAAAGTGCTCAAAGCCCCAAACTTGTAGCTCTATGCTGAGAACATCTGCCGGCTCCAACACCACCCTCTTTCAGCCTCCTCCAACAGGAAGGAGTAGAGTGCTGGAGATAAGTGGAGGGGAAAGGCAGGGAGAACCACGATAAGACGGAGACGTCCTGCAGCTCCATTACAACCAGGCTGTCTGTTGCATAATGGGACTGCTAAACCAGACAAATGGCCAGCTAATTGCCTCTTGAAGCTATGACACAGCAGCCTGAGTGGTGTGTGTGCAAAAGAGAGAACAAACAGTACAGTCTATCACAGTACAAGTACTGTGATAGACACATTAGAACACATTCTTAACTATACAGTCCTAATGAATCACAAATACATTTAAAAATATTTCTGGAATGAAGTGTTAAATATATAACTTGGCATTTTGGTGGCCACTATGGCTACGAGAAGCAACTGTACCCTGTGTGATTTTAAAGGAGTCATTCCATGAAAAGCTAATATTTCCAGTTGTTTTTGAAAATAGTTATGTGTGTGTGTGTGTGTGTGTGTGTGTGTGGTTTCCAGGTGACCAATGCTTTCCAGATTACCAAATCTTTAAACCTAGCTTGATAACTGGTAGGCTACCGTAGCATAAACACAACTTGAGTCATCTACTGTAGGATGTCAGCAATAGCATATCAAGAGCGTGACAATAACTACATTTAATTGTTCAGTAACAGTAAACTGATTAGAATATGATACTAGATGTTTCAGTAACAGTAAACTCATTAGAATAGGATACTTAACTGTTTTGTTGATTTATGTAACCTCAGCATCGCTCGTTGATAAAGACTGACTGATTGCTGTCTGCTGGAGCGCGAGTTTCAGATGCTTTTATCTGGATTAACTATATGGTGCAATAACATTAAAACATAACTTTATGTCTGTGATAATAGTAGGGGTGTAACGGTTCACCAAATTCACGGTTCGGTTCATATCTCAGTTTCTGAGCAACGGTTCGGTTCATATCACGGTTTTATGACATTTTTGGCTTTGAGTGGTGTAATCTGGGAATTCTTTTCTGGCCTTGATTACATTTGTTCTGTAGAAGTCTTCTTTTTTTCTATACTTTCTGCCACTAGATGGCACACTAGCACCAGTTCTCAGCCAAACAAGAACAATGTTCTTGTTGCCGCTTACACATGAGCGCCAGCACTAGGTAAATAAAGATAAGATGAGATCGGACACCCTGCTAAGGACAATATTCCACTATATCCTTAACATAGAAAATAGTTGTTTGCTGCTATATTCATGTTAAAAATAGACACCTTTTGAAAAACATAATCAATTTGGAATATTAAGAAAAACACTATATCTTAATTGCTGCAAGTTACACAATGCAAGCAGACGAACAAACAGTTTGGGACCACATTTACTGCGATGGCAAAACAGACCGCTGCAAGAGACTGAATATAAAATATTCTGACAGTTTTCATACCTTGGCGGACATCATGGATATTGTATGAAAGAGCCACCCATAAGAAAGGTAACTGCTGCGTCATGCCTAACCCACCCACAAAGACGACCCAGTATGCTATGTGTGTGTGTGTGCGCTGCACGTCTTGTCGTTTCTCAGAAAGATGACACACACATGCATTGATGTTTTTAAGTAAAGGGTGATGTTATTAGTATATTAAATAATATGTGCTTGTGGATGCATATAGCTGGCTATCAAAACCTCACACCCCTGACCCTGTTCCACCATACTGGCTGTCCCTACACATGATCCCGACACTGAGCAGTGGCTCATTTGCCATAAAGAAAAAGTAACTGAAAGGTTTACAATTGGCCAAGTAAAGTGATATTCCACTTTATCTTGTGCTACTTTCACCTAAGCAATATATTGCATTAAGGGAAATCAGCCATGGAATGTCCACTTTAAAGTAGGGCTGGGCTTAACGCGTTATTAATCTTTGCAATTAATTTGAAATGTTTAACATATAAAAAAAATATTAACGCAATTGACGTAGCACTTTTTCTTTTTCTCTCTGTCTCTCTCTCTCTCTCTCTCCTTTTATTTACTTCCTGTTGTGGTGAATGAGTGTGCTTACTGAGCCAGACGTCAGTCAGATCATGCACGACAACATTAGTTTTACAAGGAACGTCATTTCAAGTTTCCTGATGGCGCTTTGTACTAAACAGCAGTGGTACAGTATATAGGCCTAGAATATATCCTGGTATTATTGACGTGTCTAGCGAGGTTACAGGAGAGAATGGTGTACCGCAATCGCTTCTGTCTCTGTGACTGGGTGCGGGGTCAATGCCCCCGCGAAGATTGTTTTTATATTAAGCAATTAAATGCCTATTTCTGGTGACCTGAAAATAGAATATACTAAATACTAGCTTATACCCAGCTACTGTGCACTCACAATCTCAGTTCTATATTACTGTATGTTTGTCAAAGCCACAGGGAGCCACTGTAGAGGGGCTCAAGAGGTTGCAGACCCCTGAGCCACACCATCCACAAGCAAATAATGATTGCCGTGTCATGTGCAGACTTTTCCGTCCCACGTTGCGCTACGTGATGACATCACAGCTACCCTAAAGCTCTCTCCCTAAATACCTGCAGCAGATGTAACACCTGCTTGCATTGTGTATCTATTCCCATTATCTTTAAAATTAAGATATAGGCTGGCACGATCCAGTGTTTTCAGTCCTAATACCGATACAGATACCGGCACTTTGGGTATTGGCCGATACCGAGTACCGATCCGATTCCAGTGTTAAATTAAGTTACGTTGCAAAGTAAATGACAGACAATCTCTATTTTAGGACTTAGATGCATTTTATTAACCTGCGGCTGATAGTGTGGCCTGGGTAGGTTAGACATGGCTGATGCTTGACAGTAGACCTACGTGTGTAAATCAATGTAATTGGATTAGCCTCATGTATTGGTTACAACTGTCTAATTGTCACCGATACCGATCCAGCTATTTATGTCAGTTTTGGACCGATTTCCGATCTCAGCATCGTATCGGTGCCATCCATAGCTGTAACTGGTATAGTGTTCCAACTTGTTGGTAATTTAAAATGTGTCTATATTATATTTTAAACATTAATATAACAGCAAACAACTACTGGCTGGAGCAGTGGCACCAGCAATATCCTAGCTCTATGACCATATGGGCCTGGGTTCGAATCTGGCCTTATGTATTTTCCCGATCTTTCCCCGATATCTCTCTCCCATTTGCTTCCTGTCTTTTTATTCATGTCCATAAAAGAACAAAAAGCAGAAGAAAAACAATATCACAGCAATTTGCGCGATAAATTTTGTTCATCTTTTTGAATCGACTCCCAGTCCTACTTTAAAGGCGTCATATTGTCTAGTTTCACAGACATAGATACATAGCTATTTAATGCTAGCGAAGCACATTTCCTCTTATCATCAGTGTGTACGTGTATGTGTGCGTGTAGGTGTACCTGTATGGGTGTATGCTTAATGACGACAGGCTGTGGCTTCACTTCTCCACTGTTGGGTGTCAGAATAGATCTCTCCCTCTCTTTCTCTCTCACAAGTAGCAATGCTTAATCAGAACTCCATAACTAATGCTTTACCCCTCACAATCACAATCTCTCTCTCATTCTCTCTCTCTTTCTGTCGCTCACACACACAGACACACACACACAAACACATGCATTATAGCCATGCCAAATACCGATAAAGAGTAAAGGGGGAACAAATAAATACTTTCGAGCTCTTTTCCAGGCATTTGGCATTTGACTGATTGAAGAGCCTCTGAAAGCCTCCAATGCCAAAGAAGTGCACCTCTAAAACATTCTACAGTAAAATGTCTCCATTGCTCCCTCGCTCACTGTCTGTCTCAGTTTGTTCCCCTCTCTCTCTCTCTCTCGCTCACACCACATAAACCACACTGCACCAGTGGTATTTACCAGAGATATTGCATTTATTTTTTGCAAATCTGCAGCAGAACAGGTTACCCAATATATTGTATTGCGTGGCACAGTGGCACAGTCAACAGCAAGGTTGCACTTCTCAGTATTCACACAGTATTGTGCAAACTCATTCAGAAATGTTAGAGAAGGAATTGTCGGTGGAGATGCATGTATGTTATCTGACACGATCCAAGAGCCCTCTGAACGAAGAACAGTACAGCGGCTTGTCAGAACGTCTTTCTCCGTGTAAATACGCCTCGGCATAATCTCCTCTGCATAAGGACCTAAACACCCTGAAACTTTGCTTATACTCTTGCTGAACTTTGCACCAATGGGAGGGAAAAACTGGCTAAAGATGCTAAGATAATGTACAAAAACAACATGAGCGTGAATAGAAAAGGCAGGGACCCCACCTGACAGACAGAGTAAAATCCCCTGGTTTGCTCTTGCTTGGCCTTGCCAGGAAACTGCCGTGTACGCCGCGTGACAAGAGAAGCTTCTCTGCATCAATGCCGGTGATATTGGGATGGAACCACCTACACAGTCGGCGAAAGGAAATATCATGTCAGTCAATCAATGGTGGACTAAATGGAAAAATGCAGAAACATTAAACCAATAATTACATTTAGTCAAAATCCATCAAACCTGGCAATTTAATTAACTGCAGAAACTAAAAAAGTGTTTAAAAGTCTCTGAAGTTCAAGTCAAAGCACATTAATGAAAATTACCATTCCATTATTTACTTTTTTATTTTATTGCCTAATTTTCACACATTTAATTGTTTTCTTCTGTTATCTTTCATAGATGGTTTTAAGTGAGAGAGTAGTGTCTGTTATTAATAACTGGGAACTACAGTAGATTGACTATTTCCAAATCCAATTATGCTAAATATCATGCATGCAGCAAATATATTTTTTTGTGATTTAGTGAGGATACTTTCATGGCACGTAGCTTAAAGCTAATGATTGCTTGTTACTTCCTATGCTGTGGTAAAGTGAACAAACGTGAACAAACGTGATACTTAATACAGTATTTAAATCTGTATTGAAACAAATAACCCAAATACATGACTTGAAGTTACATGTTTGAAATTTGAAATATAAAATACATATGGATCCCCTTCACTGTGTAGGGGATGAGACTACATTATTTTGTGCATGGAAGATATCATCAGATATTATTAAGATAATATTTTTTCATAGCATTAATCGGGCCGTCTGGGTTTAGAGGAGTAGTACTTGTGTAACACAGTGCTTGTCCCACTGAATGTCTGTCTGTCAGCTTTGTGGATTTGGAACTCATGTTTAGGCAGGGATCATTGGGTTAAACCTCCCTAACTACTGTGGGGCCTGGCTGGCTAATCCACTGAGCCATTACCGGTAGCTACTCTCAGCTTCCAGCCATGTACAATAAGTGGTGAGGGTATTACTATTAACCTATGTGTAGGGGGCTTCAACATTATAAATCCGCTTCCGTTAGCTGTTCGGTGCTCAAAATGTACATTATTGAAGTGACTAGTAGTTGAAAGGTTGAAATAAAACTGCTTTGCAAATATATATATGCAGGGTTTTCACTGGCGTATGTAAACACTGTCATGCAACGATGCAAAAGATTAATGTGGGGAAATGCAGACAAATAAGGAATGATTGCAAATGGATGAAATAAAAGGCACTGACAATTCTAGAATAAATGAGTCATGGAGCACATGTAACCCAAAACATCTCCTGCCACCCCCCTTGAAAACTTTACAAAGGCGTATTATTGATCAGTGTAACACAGATGAGCGCATGCATGCAACAAGTGACCGAACAACAGCGCCTTTATGAAACCTCAGCCGGGAGAGCTCATTTGTGAAAGCTCTCACAGTGAGAAAGACTTGCCGGCTACTGTTTTAGTACACTGGATGACAGCAACCCATGACACGGAGATAAAAATAAGGCGCTGGTCGGGTGGTGAGTGACCACATATGGCACTTGCTTTGTCCCTATTGTTTGTTTGTGGCTAATATATCCTTGGTTGGAGGGCACTAAACTGTATCCATACAGGTCAATGTATAGCTTATGTAATTTCTGACAATATTCCAAATGCCATAAACAGCACATTCCGCAGCTTCCTTAAGTTTGAGACAGGGAAATGAAAAAAGTAAGTGCTTACTCTGCAAAAAGCAAAAACAAAGGGAGGAGAAGGAGACAGAATGTGGCCACGTGTACTGACCAATAGGAAGGGAGGAGAAGTGATGACCCAGGCAGTCTGGTGGCAGACAGGGAAGACAACTGCAGGACTGACGTGACCTAGATTGAACCTGACCCTCTTATCCACCCCAGGCAACAAGGCCCTGATCAACCTGTCTTTCTATCATCCCCCACCCCGAGGGAGCAGATTATATTAGCAACCGATTACAACTGTCGTTCACTAGGGGATTAGTGACAGATACGTGTAAAACCAGAGAGGGTGGGTGTGGGGGGGGCTTGGGAACTGGACATGACATCAAAGTCTTCCATGAAGAGAGGAGCGGGAATGTGGTATAGCCTAATGCATGTGTCTAACAGATATGAGAGTTTTTATCCATCAGGTTCAAAGACCACTGGAATTGACCTAGACTCATGATACCATCCTGATGTTGCATCTCCATTATATTTCACAATGCACGTCAGTCTGGATGTGCGCTCCATTAAGTACCATTTGTGCCTGGTTAGAAAGTAACTGGGCCAATCAGCATCAAATTGATGAAAGCAAGAAGAACCTGTATCCAAACACATAACAATGTCTGACTGGTTGATAGTGGTCCAATTGCCTGCCAACATGCCAGCGTGGTTACAGAATAAAACAGTGTCGCTGTGTAAGTGTAAGTAAAAACATTTTTAATTAAAGCACCTTTCAAACCACACAAGGACATTGTACAAAATGGCAGTGAAACGTGATTGCTCTTTACTTTATAATGGCAGTCAATACACCAACCAAAATAATAATTTTGGCAGCATATTTGGCATAAATATAATTTAATTGTGTATGTGTGGCAAACCTCACTCCAAAACCATAAGGACTTCACATTATTATTATTATTATTATTATATATTATATACTGCATCACCTGACTCAATTGTATGCAGTATATTTAACCTGTCTACAAGACCACCTGGAATAGTGTAGCTACCATAAACATACTTTCCATCAATGATCCAACCTTTTCTTAGAATACAAGCAAAGCCGTATTACAAATAATATATGACTGGGGAACAGATTGCTTAGGCTGTTGTGTTTAATCTAAAATGTAGTTGTTGTTAAGATTACAAATGAAAAAACGCCACTAGTCCATTTTATGTCTCTATACAAGCCAACATGATTGGGTGCATCATTACATTGGTGTTGCTTGCTTCAATTTACCAGTGAATCCAACACAATAACACCTCCATAAGCACACCACTGTAGCCAATGACCAGGCAACCCATAATCATACCCTACTTTCAGATTGGTGGAATGGAGCAGAGCCAGAGCTTTATCTAAGAATATATCCCTACGTAATAAACACTAATATCCACGTGTTAACACTAGAACTACCAAATTCTATATAGAATATATATAGAATGGACATAATCATTCTGACAGCTCCAATATGATTTGCATATAATTTCAATAATTCATATAAATTCTAAGAATAAATGGACCTGTAATATTAGAATAGGTAATAATAAACATCAGGACATTCAATCTAATGAATGTGTAATTTTTACCGTCACAGGAAAATAATATAAAAATAATTTTGTTTTAACAAAAACTAATGCTGTAAAATTACAATTTTGCATTTTGGGGACAAACACCATGCATCAATTTCACTGATGCTCGTAGATCCGTTACAGCTACAGATTCAACACAGGTAATCTCTACCTTCCACACACTACCTTTTTTAAAGTAAACTTAAAAAATTGTTGCTAAGCAACAATTATGCAGCTTCAAGAGTGAAAAAAAAGGAACACTATGATACACTGTCTGTAATGCATACAGTCAATATATAATATGACTGTTACCTTTACCTTGACTGTGGCCATTCAAGGTAAAAATATTCAAAACTCTTTTGTGTTTTGTAATTTTAATAAAATAACAATGTTAAAATAAAATATATGCACATTTTGGAAAAGTCTGGGTGCTATTGTACCATGAGTTTCATTTCAACATAGCTATTACATTGTAATATTTTAAAACAGTCAAAATTACCGCCTAGTGTTAACAGCATAACACACACACACACACACACACACACACACACACGCACACAGGGACCATGTGTGTGATCCTATAGCCACCACTGGTTACACCTAATATTTCAAATGCACACACACAAATATATCTGCATGCTTGAAATCCATACACACAAACACACCATTGCCTGTGCGTATGTTAGTGTGTGTCAATACATTTAGCCTCAGAAACACAAGGCCTGCCGTCCACCATGTTCACTGAAGCAACAGGGCTCTATTGAGCCTACGCCTTCAGCTAGCACACAACAGCGACGCTAACACCACAGGCAGCAGCACCTTATCTAACCCCACAGGTGGGTTTGCTGACAGCAGCAAGCGATAGTCGGCCTCAAGCGTGTCCATGTGCGCCATACCTCACCATGCTGGTCAATGCCTCAGCTACAGTACAGCCCCCACTGGATACACACATGCACGCATACACACACTGTTGGTAATGCGGCTTGGGTAATGCTGGTGAATATAGAGAGGGTGGAGAAAGAGAGGGGGGGGTAGTGCTGTAATCTGGGATTTGGACCGGTGTGAGCAGGCATGATACAGGCGTCTATCCTCGCTATCAGCCACCCCCCTCTGCTTGGACGAATGGGACTGGCATGACATCGCCATGCCAACCCGGAGGCCCCGCCCCATATCTCCTCTACAGCTCTGGGCCAGCCAATGACACCACCCTGGGCTTTCTCTGTGTCAGGTTCCAGAGGGCCAATGAGCCTTGCTATCTCTTCATAAATTAAGTGTAACAGCTGTGTTGCTACAGCCTAGAGATTATACAGGCATATTGCCACACGTGGTAGTTACAGTACAGGGGATAATAGTTAGCCCGGGCCAAGCAGAAAGGTCCAATCCAGCCAATTTGGCATCTATTATTGTTATATTCAAATGTGTTTGGAGGAAATGGGGAACATGCTGGGCTAATTGTAGACGTCTTCCGTCAAAGAAGGAAATAATGTTAAAACACATCAGTAAGCAATCGAGTTGTTTGTCAAGATAACATTTGGGTGACCTCTGCATAGTGGTGCTTTTTGGAAGTCTGCAAGAATGTAACTATTAAGAGACATGGTCAAAGTATGGGGGAAATCTGATCAATACGCAATATATCAAATAAATCTAGAATGTCCTTAAAAATGAATGCCCATGGTAATTTATCTAATCTATACAAAAAGATTCCGCTCCACTATACAGCTACTGGATCAAACACACCGTACACGCAAACAAACTAAAAAGTATGAAAATATATCCATCAAATCATAAAGTAACCCTGTGGGTCATTTATTTCTGATTCAGAATTAATATTTTATCAAAGAGTACAGTACCTATTGCAAAGTCTCACAGGCCATTAACATGACATAATTTAATCTCCCGAATGTGATTCCTGATATTAGCCTACCCATTAGTAAATGGTCTAACTGAATACCTGCAATGCACAAGAACAATAAGTATGAACAATACACTGGAATAAGACACAAAACATCTGTCTCAATTGTACAATTGCTTGTCATTGTTATTGTATGGTGTGTTATACTGTGAGAGCATGTATAAAATCCTTTAGCCATTCTTGTACAGTAATTTTTTTCTTTACTTCATATAGTGTCCTTTGGATTCTTTTAGGATTATTTAATGTTCTGTATATTGCGATAACATTTTATTTTGAAAAGTGAAACTACATGAGATAAAGCAAATGGTAAAATGACTAAATTGTTTGTGTTCAGCACACCATATTGAGCAGAAACTAGATAAACGTATACCAGTGAAAAATATACTTTCACCTTATACTAGTCCATCCATATTCATGATTCCTGTAAAACTATTTTCATGCATGACCAAGCATGAATTCATTATATAACTGATTTTCTAGGAAATCTTTTTGAGATTAGCAGTCAAGCCATTATTGTGTGATTTCAGTGTCTGTGTTGTGTAAGGCCAGAACAAAATGTATTTGCCCTTTCTCTCTGTGTATGCAGCTCTGTTTAACGATTAACTTTAATGTCCATTCTTGGCCATCACTCACCTAGTAATGATTGTGGAAACAGACTTGATGCATTTGCCAGTAGCAATGTGGAAAGTCTATAAAAGCTGATTTGCTAATGACTGTTTAAAAGTGGCAAATGTCATGTCTTTAATGTGTCTAACACTTCGAACTACAGCATGCCTTTCAAATGCAACAGTTAGCGTTGTAGTGTAATATGGCCAAACTCTCACACCCACTTCTGGGCTAGCCTCAGTTCCACTAATGCTACGTTATTCTGTATGCACAATTATCTTTCCTAAAATCCTGTGGACTTCTGGGAATTTGGTTTAATTAAAGCCGCTGGATAAACAATGATAGATGATATGACTTTTTTTATGGAAATTTGTGTCTGTTAAATCCTTAAAACACAAAAAAAATGACAAAAGAAAATCCATAACATGCCATACCGTATGACAATTTTGCCACTATAGAAGAGATTTAATGCAGATTTCTTTTCTACTCTCCAACTATATGTTCAATACCTGTCCTAGTCAATTTTAGACATCTGGAATGCTTATACCTTCTAAGGATTATGAGCAGTAAGAGATATGCCTTTTGTCAGCTTTAAAGTCCACATTCTCGCTCCCTTGCCTTCAACAGAATATTACTGCTTGAGTGACTCAGGGCTTTCCAAGAATAGGATTCCCTTTGACAAGTACTAGACGCCCCACTTCCCTGAATCAGGCCAGGGGTAGAGAGAGAGAGACAGAGAGAGAGAGAGAGAGAGAGAGAGAGAGAGAGAGAGAGCGATAGTCAGCCAGACATTTTCGATGACATGAAAATGTTGAATTACAGAAGCAATACAGAGACAGCTGACAGTCATTTAAGGTAAGGTGGCTGGCCTCTCCTTGGCCGCTACAGAGAAACATAGGCCATGTGCACCCAGCCACGACTGTGTGCTCGATCCTCTTACATAACATATCAAGTTCAATACAGGCCCTGGATGGCTATTTAAAGAGCGCCCGACTAGACCGCTGACAAAAAAAGTTGATATACTTAGCGGCCTCGGTGCAACGTTTGAGGCCCCGTCGGGGCTATATTGGTCACAGACAAGCCTAGCGGTGTGGATTTTGGTAATGTTGCAGATATGTTTAGCCCTGTGGATGATACATGGTATTTACATATGCTGTGACACCCAACCCTCTACATAAGCTCCCTTACAAAGTTAACTGACCTGGGTCAAATCTGTGTACTAATCTGTGGGAGAAATATTATTCACTCATTCTGTACGAACATGTTGACTAACTGGCAGGTATCTAGCAACAAAAAAACACAACGTAAAACGTTGATAAAAAAGTAAGCAATCTGTCACATTTTTGCTTTTGTTTTAATGGCTTCATTGCAAAAATCAAAGTCAGGCCTTAGTATCTAAATTAGTTTAGATGTGAATTATTTAAAAAGTGAATATCAGAGTAAACTTAAGATGAAACCCATTTCACCCCTTGCCCCTACCACTTAGCCCTATCCCTCCATTTTGTGCGTTCATGTGTAAGGGTAGGGCATCCCAATTCATGTTAGGATCGAGGGCTGGTGCAAATTGCTAGGGCATTATATCCCTTGAAACAAAGTTTTTTCAGAGGCACACTCTAAACAGAGTGTTTTGATACATTTCCCATACGGTAATGCTTTGTGAATTACCGGCATAATGGCTGCTCAACCGACTAAAGAAACCCACAAATACAAGTATTATGAAAGTCATTGTATTATCTTAGTTTAATGTCATTTCATTGTAGGCTATATTATGGTAGTCTTTCTTCATAACAAATAATAAAAAAACTATAGTAGTAAAGCCTATAATGTGTTCTGACTATCTATGCTAGCGCCGGTAACTAGTTTGTTATAGTAGATTCATCAGATATAGTAGATGGTTTCGTTTGGTTTGAATCATTTATAGTAAGAGATTTGGCACTACAGTGGATTTGAAATCAGCACAATATGGAATGTTACGTCAAATGCTGTATTCTCTGAAGTTCAAGGAAAAAATAACGCATCACCTATCACTCATTATTCAAAGCTATTTAAAATTGTCTAAAGGAAAACATCACACAAATAGCAAAATAGATTTCAAGGTGAAAAGAGACTTTCAGGGAAAGTACCTCAGTCTCTCTTATTATTAATATTGAGATTCAAATGAGGGGGATTCAGACCTTTAAACCATACTAAAATACATACTTGTCTCCGCATTTGCAAACTGTCACACGTGGATATATCAAGTGGATATATATTTTACATCCCACAATCTCCGTGCATTGAAAAGTGTGTTTTTTGTTTTGTATTTGTATGATTTTCCTAACAGCCACAGTACTGCTTTAAAATAACACATAAACAGTTTGCCCAACACACTCCTGGAACTGCTATCTCAAGCCTCCACACGGGCTATTCTTTTCCTGTCAGCTTATCGAACATAACTGACTCACTGCTCTCAGCTGGCCCAGTCACTTCCAGTGACAGATGGGGCTGGTTCCATAAACAAGGGCCCAGTGGTGTATTCCAATAGTGGAAAACATGTAACAATAACTGGTCAAGTGCAGCATAAAACGAGTATAAACTGATACCGAGTTAGTGTTGTTGTTCCGCTTAAATGAGATGACATTGTATATATTTGGACAAACATCTAGTATGCCTACCCAATACATAGCCAAACTAAAAAGTTACAAGGTCAATGTCAGCCTTCCCTATAAAGCAAAACACAGACTGTAAAATAACAGTCTTCAGGTTGAATTGAAATTCTTCTACAGCATGTCATTATAAACAGATGACTGACTATCACAGTGAGATAGCACCTCCGAGAGTTAATTTTCCCTGTTGTGCTTAGGTTCAGGAAGTACAAAATGAGCCACAGCGCAACTGTCAGATGTGTGCGGGCCAACAACAAAAGATGGAAGCTATCAGTAATGGAAACACTTTGTTCTGCTGTTTTCTGACAGTTATGGCTGGTGGACCTGCCCTGGATAACTGAATTCCTCCTTGCTTTGAACTGCTTGTATGTTCTACTGTAGATTTCAGTAATATGGGTTGGGAATATGTTGCACTGTTGTGGGATTGTTACAAAAGTGCATACTGTACACTAGTGAAATATTGCCAGCATCACCTCTTTGTTACTTTGTTTCACCCCCTTTTAAGCATTGTAGCCTCAGCCATGCATATACATCCATTTTACTTCAAGACAAAGCTGTAATAAATGACATTAGCACAAAATGCAATATTCTCAAAACATGATTAAACATGTCCTATTTTCTTCACCCCTATAGAAAGGGTAATTGTATCAACAGTAAACAGTTAAATAGCTGACAATGCATTTCTGTGTAACATCCATCCAGTTAACTGCTGGAGTCAACATTTGAGAGGTCACCTTAAATAAAAGGATTGATGAATGTTAAATAAACGGCTTTGATGAATTAATTTATATAGCAGACAGATATGTAGGCATACATGTTTATTATTATTATTATATTAGAATGTCATAGAAAGAAGACCAGGCTATGGTTTGGGGTATAACATGCATCTGGTTCCGGTCCACAAGCACTATATTTTTGCTGAATGTCAGCGTGAGAAGGTAATATTTAGGTAAGCCACCCACAACACACAAACCAAGTGGTAACAGCTGCACTTTCACCTTCACCTCCTGCCAATCAAATTAACATATCAGAACTTTCCACAAATAATATAGGAACCTATAAAGCTGTGAAAATATACAATACGTATTAACAAACTGCATACATTCTGCTTTATTTGCTATTAATTTCTTATGAAGTTGTTGTGTTGCACGTACTTCGCTTGCTTTGGCAATGCACGTATTTCCCCTGCCAATAAAGCCGTAACTAGTAACTGAATTAAACAAGAGTGAGAAGAGAGAACAAGATGGGAGGGGGGATATAGGGATAGAGAACGCACATTTGCACATGATAGATTTGATATAGTAAAAAGGAAGCAAAGTATTATGGTGCACTGCAATGGTTATGGAAACCCCCGACAGAATGTGTGCATAGGCTGAGAAATTTGACTTGGAACTATCTGAAGTAACGCTATCAACTATCAAAGAGAAGCATAACATACATACGAATCAATATCAACAAGAAGAAAATATTTTACAATAAAATGCACATTTCATTGTGCGTTTTTGCTTGCAATAGCCATCAATAGAGACCACAAAAAGTCACTTGCAAAGCAACAGCGACTTACCTGCGAGATGTCATAGCAGTCATGGAAAGCGGTCCAACGTTCTTAAACGAGAAAGGAAAAGTCAATCGGAGAAACCTTCCCCCTTATACCTTGTGCCGTTTCGCCGTAAGCAGCCAGCGCAGAGGGCGTCCGTTCACGACGTTCAACTCCGACTATATGGCTGGCGTGCTGGCCTCTCACACCCCGCCTCCCTGCACAGAGATGTTCATCACACAGACGGCCTACCGGGGGAGATCTGATTCACCACCGTACGTACTACACACATTGTTGTCATGTATCGTTAAGTGCGTGCGTCTTGCTGGTTCATAACATGTCATCATATCAACTATCCTACTGTACATAGGGAGGGATACATTTGATAGGCTAATGTGATCTCCATATGTGAACATGCATTGCTGTTACTAGGCGGTCAATATATCAAGTTACTGTAAGTAGGCCTGTATATTTGTATTTGAACAGTTCAAATCCCAATTCTGAAATGTCATATTGATTGTATACACTGACCTGCAACATGTCGATATGAGCTCACAGATCAAATTAGGCACTTTTAAAATAGCCTAGGCTGCCTTCAAGTTTGGGGCCACTTGCTTTTGGAAGAAAATAAAAATTACATAAAATAACATAAAATAACATACCATAAAATAAAATAACATAAAATAATATTCTTATTGTAAGTCTTATTGTTGTACTTATTCTTGTAATTCGTATCTGGAATAGGCTGGTGATTGGTAATGTAATAAACTAGCATAGGTCCCATTATCATCAACCATCACTGTATTCCAATATGATGTGTTAGCTAATCCAAGTTTATAATTTTATAAAGGCCAACTGATCATCAGAAAATCCTTTTGCAAAATAGTTGGCAGCACACCTGAAAACTGCTGCAATAGATCTGGCATTCTTGGTTGAGGATTATCAACATTTCGATTCAGATAGCCTATAGGTTCAAAATGACAAGAAACAAAGAACTTTCTTTTGAAACCGATCAGTCTATTGCTCTGATGAATGAAGGCTATGCCACGGCAAGCAAGGTGACTCCAAAGGTTTGAACAACAGCACATATCTGATCATACAAAACATGCTGGGTTGAAAACAACCCAAACTGGGTAGTTTCTAGCTGCTGAGTAAATACAGGACACATGTTGGGTTAAATATTCAACCCACCTTGCTGGGTTTATCCAACCTATTGGGTAGGATATTGAGTTTCAATGTCCCCTATGATACACACAACTATACATACCAGCAAACTATAGGCTATAGCCTGATTAACACAAACACAAGGTTATATATTTTATATAATGCATGTGCATCAATTCATTCATCAATTCGTAGACTTTTCATAGATTTTATATTGATTTTTGCTAAACATTATACAAGAAAACTTCCCATTGTGCGAATGGTGTAGGCCTATACTGTAGGTGCAACCTACAACCTGAACAAGTAGGCTAACCCTAAACTACTGTTACAGAGTCCATATTATCTATTTAATAATATATATTTCCTTAAGAGCTACTGGAACTCAGTTCCTCTGTTCAAATCACAGTTCATTTGCCTCAAGTGGTTTGTGTTTCCATTAACAATGCAATATTAATGAATGTTTCACTGTGCCATTGGGAAGAAAAAGCATTGTCTTGCAAGGCTAATCTATTCAAGCCTGCATCATGATCACAGCGATAGGGTAGCCTCCCGTACCGTGTGTGTGTGTGTGTGTGTGTGTGTGAGAGAGAGAAAGAGAGAGAGAGAGAGAGAGAGAGAGAGAGAGAGAGAGAGAGAGAGAGAGAGAGAGAAAGCAGCGCAACATTGACGTCACCACCCTGTGGTTATCAGCGACGGTTAATATATCTGAATGTATGGGCT
>JAODUE010058632.1:0-16959 GCA_027564755.1 Amblyopsis hoosieri | reverse complement strand
GAACCGTGACGTCTAAACCGAGGTATGAACCGAACCGTGACTTCAGTGTACCGTTACACCCCTAATACATATATATATATATATATATGTAATAACGAATGAGACAAAGATAAATCATGTCAGAACTTTTTCCACCTTTAATTTGACATATAATGTGAACAATTCAATTGAAAAACAAACATTCCATATATAATATAGGAAAAAGGGGGGGAAACATGAAAAATATAAAACCTTACAATAACCTGGTGTGCACAACCTCTTATAACTTGGGATGTGGCTGTGTTCAGAATAAACAAATGTATGTCTTTTTTCCCCCTCTAAGATTTCAGTTTGTTTTTCAATTGAAAGGACAACATTTGAGAGAAATAGGCCTTTATTGTGAAAAAGTAATAATAATAATAATGAAATTGACAGAGTGAAACTCATATGGATTAATTACAGCAATAGTTCCAGCCCGTATTTGTTTTAATCTCTATGATTACGGTTTACAGCCCATTAAAACCCCAAATTCTTTATCTCAAAAAATTATAATTTTGTGAGTGTTGCTGCGTTCAAATGGAACTTGTGAGCTCGTGACTACGATATGCGAAGTCGTGTACACTGAAGCCTTGTGTTCAAGTGGTTATGTTGTGTGGAATGATCCCCGAAATACAACATACAACATCTATTTGTGCAGCATGGATAAAAAACTTGTTGATGTTAAAAATGGGTGACAACCCTGTGTGCCTAAACAAGCCCTTATCTGTCCAGCTTGCATGCATTTCTATAGATCTTGCCTTATCTTTGAATTAAAACCACAACAGATCATTATAAGGTTTTGTTATATAGACCAAATGCTTGCTGTGGGATGGGTGCATGACGGGGAGAAGGTACTATGGGGTGCAGGCTGCGGTTAAGGTAGTTGTGGTGAAGCGGGTCTGTAGGAGGGATGATGTAGTGTGGTGGTGTTTGCTGCGGTTTGGGCATTCTGGTCTCAATGCAACGCTGAAGTTAATGCGGAAGCATGTGAGTGGTTTGTGTGGCGTGGATGAGACTGTTGGACATGCGTTGTTATTTTGTGCGAATTATGATGAGGCCAGGAAAAGGCTGTATCAGCTGGTTAGGGATGAAGGGTGGCTGTGGGATTTGAAAGGAGTTTTGAGTGGTGGGTGTGGTGAAGGTGTCGTGTCGAGGGCGGTGTTACGGTTTGTTAAAGATGCAGGTTTAGGGGTTAGAGTTTAGGGTAGGGAGGCCGTGTCCTGCCTCACAGTAGGTGAGTACAGTAGGTGGCGGTATGTGCACTTTTCAGTTGGTTGCGATCCGCCATTAAATCCCACAGAAGAAGAAAGAAGAACAGGAGAGAGCAAGTGGGGAGATTAGTAGGCTACTCTCTGAAACATGGTGTACGATAGATGTGGAGGCTTGTGTGTGTGTGTGAACGCATTTTGAGGCATTTAGTTTCAGTGACCCTGGACAGACAATCATCCACAGACCGAAGGAGGAACAAAGCATTTGCAACAAAGCATTTAGGTTTAAGGTGTTTCAAAATAATCAATACTGATTGACTACAGTGATTTAAAACGTTAAAAAACATTATTATTGGATTTAATAGACAATTTGGTTACATATGAAAATGAAAGTATAGTGCACCCACAACTTGAAAATGTGCCAAGGCTCACACAGAGAACAGGTTGATGTCCTACCGTGAACCAGTATCAATCACCACATTAGTGGATGCCACAGCTCGGACATGAGTCATCTCTCTAGAGAGAAATAGTCCTGGGTGTCCTCTAACACCCCCACCCCCTCTATCCATACCCCTGGGTGTGACTGTATAGGAGCTACTGTACTGTATGTGTGTGCATACACATAATGCTATATGATGATTAAAAGTCATGAAAAAGTGACCCTAAGTGCAACCCCCCCTCCTTCCCAATACACAAGAACCCCTCACCAGTCCCTGGTAGCAGCTCCATCAGCAACCCCCATCCCCTCCCTTCTCTGATGGATGGGGGACATTAGCGCTCCTGGGGACAGGTGCCAGAGAGGATTAAAGGCTCCAGCCACTGGCTCGGAAAGAATGGAGAGAGAGAGAGAGAGAGAGAGAGAAAGAGAGAGAGAGAGAGACTGTTGCCGCAGAACGAGTAAACACTTGAGACGCTGAGAGAAAAACCTTCAGCACGAGTGATAAAGAGAGGAAGAGAGAAAGGAGGAGGGGTTAGATGCATGGGGCCTATGGCAGACAGATTGGAGAGAGTAATCGTATGATACATACAGTAGGATACACTGTGCCAATTTAGATGTTTTATGTTCTTCCTACTGTATCATCATAACACAATTAAAACCAGGGAGTGGAGCTAGCAGGCTATGTGTGTAGCCTATAGCATTGTCCATGCTATAGATGTAATTTGCTAGCTCTGTCAACCTGTTGTTACAGGGTAAATGGTAAATTTACAGTATTTATGGAAGTCCAACACCCAGACCACTAGACCATCCTGCCAACAGGGTTGGCCTATACTCTCCTATACCCCACTGTTGGGGATCATTTCAATTCTCCAGGGCCCCAAATTATACTGTACATACAGTATGTGTTGAATTACACTAACACTGTTGCAGATTACCTAAGATAGCTAGTAGTCTTTATGCTAGTCTCGCAGAGCCATCCTTTCTATAAGGAAAGTAGCGCTGGCTAACTGCGTCAGTACCCGCCGCATGCGAGGTATTTTGATTGACATGCACAATGACCAAATACGTAACTCAATGACCAAGTCGGACGTTAAACTTGCAATGAGGCAAACTAGACAAGAGGAGTCTGGCTGTCGTTCAGCCATTCAGCACAGAGTTGCTTATGTGACGTAGTGCTAACGAACTGAAGAGGGTGAGACTATCCTTATGATAAAAACCTAGATGGAGCTCTATTGATACAGTACTTGGTGAAAAGCATCCCGATTTGATATATTATTACATATGTCAGTATATCTATTAGCCTGCCGTTGATTGGACTGACACCTATTGTTGGCACTGCCTGAAAGACAAACTGACTTTCAGTTGAAAGCTTATCAGACTGATGATATTTGTATTGGAACAAATAGTGTAGTCTAATAGCTTGCAATATCACAAGGCTTGGACCTATGAGTAAAATGCCGCTGTCACTTTGAATAAGGGTCTGCTGAATTAC
This sequence comes from Amblyopsis hoosieri, assembly GCA_027564755.1. Taxonomy (NCBI): domain Eukaryota; kingdom Metazoa; phylum Chordata; class Actinopteri; order Percopsiformes; family Amblyopsidae; genus Amblyopsis; species Amblyopsis hoosieri. The sequence goes on along the minus strand of JAODUE010058632.1, from coordinate 13,802 downwards.
TAAATTGTAACTAATGTAGTACAAAATACTTTTAGTGAGAGTGTCCACCAGGATAGAACAATTTTAATTAATTAGTTAAAGGCCACATCTGAGACTATGGAGCTATATCTGAGATTTCACATCAGCACAGGGTGAAATATATTGCCATCAACAGACAATATTTAGAGAGACAGACAGCAGCACCAGCCAATACTAGTGATTATCTGGAAACTGCCTTGACATTGTAGCTACAATTTGTTTTGTAATGATGGAAAATTCCAGATTGCTATGTTGTCAAAAATTGCTCCAGTGAAAAACAACATTCGCATTTGTCAACACCATGGGGAAATACTTTCATAAAACTGCCCCCCTATCCCCACACATTTCTCCACCCACTTTTACCCCCACCCAGTCTTATTTGCTTTGCCAGGCCCAATCCCCCAATGTTTACAGTTATAATGTTTAATGTTTGCTCGCCTGTTTACCCATAATCCCTCAGTACACAGACCCTCTCTTTCTTGGCCTCTATATAAAGGATGTGTCGTCATTGAGGGATTAGCCCCTCTGAACTTCTGTGGGATGATACTATGCAAAAACATACTGCTGAAGCCATACCAACCAAAATGCCCCATGGGAACGTACTATATGTTTGCGTCTGAAAGCACAGTTGTGAATTTGCATTTTCTGTTCAGCTGCTTGTGTATTCTGTCATGGGATTTTTATTTAACACCAAACAGTTAAAATACAGACTTCCTTAGGCTTCCAAGGATACTTGATAACGACTTACATTCACCATAAATGCTAACAAAGTGTGCCGATGATCTATTGACCTTTATGAGTCAGGTATAATGGATTATAGTGTAAAAATTAAAATAGGCTTTTTCACAATTTAGTCAAGTTATTAGGTAGGTACTATATGTTTTTTTTGTAAAGCTGGTATTAAGTGGGCAGGATGGTCTAGTGGTCTGGGTGTTGGGCTCCCAGCTAAAAGGTTGTAGGTTCAAACCCTGGTGTTGACATACCTGTAAGCATCCTTGAGCAAGATGCCTAACCCCTAACTGCTCCTGGTGGTTGGTTGTACCTTGCATAGCAGCAATCACCATTGTTGTATGGGTGAATGTGAGGCAAAAATACTGTAAAGTGCTTTGAGTGGCTGAAAGGTTAGAAAAGCGCTATATAAATGCAGTCCATTTACCATTTAAGCATGCATAAAATATCTACTGTACATTTAATTCAGTAATGGAAAATTAAACTCTACTCTTCCCATAAATTCCTGTAGACGACCAAGCAGATTCTGTCCAAAAAAAATAAATTTCAGAAGATACAGTACATTATCTTCCTAACAAAATGGCTGCCCAAAACCTGTCTTTAAACCAGTTTTATCCCCTAATTATAATTAAACAAATGTTTCTTCTCAGCAAGTCTATGTGATAGGTGGTCATCCATGCGTCTACTTCCTGTTGAAAGTGTCCCTTTATCAGTGAATCCTCACAGATACTGCTCAGAGCCTCTCGTCAGCTTATCTTTTTTAGACTGTTAATTAGCACCAAGTGCAGCAATTACACGTGCATATCCTGAGCAACAAAGACACCCCTTTTACCTATCCCTCTCCACCATGCACGGCCCTAAAAAGAAACATTCGGCTCCCACATATTATGAGAAGTGGTGCGGTAAGGGTATGTGGAAGGGTGATATATATGTATTATTAGGAAACACAAAGAATGAACACGGATAAGACTGCACTGTCATTTTTAATTGGTTTGTCTCTCCTGAGAGGAGGCCCAAATCGGGAAGGTTAGACATACGCCTATACCCTTTGCATACATATGTGTATGATTGTGTGAAAGTGACATGTAGAAATATGAGTTTGGTTCCATGGTGTGGTGACTGATGCCAACATGGTCTTCTACAAGGAAAGGTATATACATGTAAAGTCGTACATGTAATACAATACCTTTATCCATTCTCGTGAGAGCTAACCAGTTATGCATCAGACATTGACTTCTGGAGTTAAAACATGTAAAGCCTATATATTGAAAGTTATTAGCCACTGCATAGTAGATAGTGTAGCATAGCTTGCATAAAAAAAACCTAACCTGAATTGTACTGTATGTACCTCAATTTTAATCTTACTAATATTCTATATATTGTTAAAATTATCACACCTGCAAATGGATGAAAGGAATAGACTGAATTGTAATTGCACTACATCTGCAAAACAGAGTATTATGTTAAAAGGTTTGGGATTATAACATTTACATTCAACAGTTAAATGTATTTTATATTTTATATTCCCCTAGATATGTATTTAGCTGTATGCTAATAATTTAAGGAAACTTAAATCTATCAGAAAATGGGGTAACAATGATTTTACACTCAAAATGATGCCTCTGTGCCAGTTCCCGGCTAACGGCATACAACAAGCTGCTGTTAAAAATTGTAAACGTGGTTTACCTCCAAGAAAAAGGTAATAATAATCAGGAACATTCTTTAAGGGCCAGCAGTTTTGTATCTAGCTATGATCAAACATGTCGAAGAAGTTAATACAAAAGAACCAATGCTGTCGCATTAAGATAATGTCATTTGTGTTGATTGCTGGAGGCTGGAGCAAGTCAAAATTTAAGTAGATATTAGAGCCTCATTATGCTAGAATGATTGTGGTACCCACAGACAATACACTGATGTAGTTGTCATTACTTAAATCTCTTGTAAAGGTAATTCATGAACACTTGTGTAATTTAAGACCTTAAAGGGGTGATTGATTTGCATCCGGAATTGCACCTGTTGAAAACAGTAGTACAAAGTCATTACCTGTTGCCCTCATACCGCATGCATCTCCTGCACCGGAGTGCGGAGTGACTAGCACTACTCTCTACCCCCCCTCCTTTCCCACACATACACAGCTCCCATAGGCATAAACCATTCTCAAAACATTTTTGTAATCAACTTCGAGTGGATGCATAACACTTTATTCAAATCAACAGGCAATGTGTGAGCTCTCACAATGACGTTTTATACAAGCTAGTCGGTGATTTAATTCATTTTCTCTGTCTAGTATGGTTCCTTAAGGACTTTATTGATGACCTTTTGCGGCTCTCACAACTCTATAGCGCTACCCACACACTCTCCTCCAGCCTCTTGTCTGCAAATTAATTTGCCCTTAAGGGAATCAAACCTTATTATATGTGAAGGTCACACCGTTGTCCCCCGTAGTCTAAATCAAAATAGTCACAGCAATGTCTGCAGACTGTGGAATCAACAGAGAAGGCCAATTAGCATGTTATCCAAGTACTGGAAACAAGTTCTTCATAACTGAATGGATGTCTACAGGCTCACAATAAATATCCTCAGGTGAAATTGAAAAGGCATCAAAAGGGTATTTCGGGGGTCTGGTATTCATTTGTTAGAAGGAACAAGGGTATCGCATCAATTTGTAACTCCTGCTGTGCTGTCATAACGCTCCCAAACCTGCCTATGACACTGACATATGCAGGTGACAGCCTGACTTTGTCTTTTAACACTGTTTTATTCTCATCCACAGTATATTTTCACATTCAGCATTCATTTGTTAAAATATTGATTTTGCATAGTCATGACGACATCACATGCACATAACACACAAGCATTACCATAGCCTTCACATGACTGTGTAAAGGCAGTCCTGTGTCAGGCTATAAAATAGCATCCAGATTCTGTCATCCTTTTGAATTTCCACATTGACCATGCACTGTAGCATTACGGTTGAGGTTGGCTATTCCCACACACACTGGATGTTTTCTGACTGCTGCTTTGCTAAGAATAATTGTATTTGTTTAATTGGTACAGTAGACAAAAATAATAAATGTTTGATGCATCATCTCTAAAAAGCTCCAGATCCAACTGCAAGTAACACCACACAAATATTATATACTATAATAGATTATAATTATATAATATTCCTTAATTACTGGACTAGAATTATTAAATATTCTTTAATTACTGGACTAAAACATATAAAGACAATATGCAATAATAAAAATAGCATGAATCAAGTCAAAGATCTAAATACAATGTCAGGTACTAGGTAAGCAAGGCTTATCTGACCTGCCAACCTTGACATTTACTTTGACATTAAGGTTTAATGTACAATTACAGTTTTATTCCTAAAAGTACAATTACAGTCTTATCTTAAAAAATATTGTAAGATAGAATATACATATATAAATAGATACTATCCATTGCAAGGATACACCCAAAGGGTCTCATGTTACAGTAGATGTATGTAGATGGTTACTACCGACATTTTTAAATGTTAGTGTCTCTATTTAACTTTCTGACACTATATTTCATACTAGAGCACCAACATCTCAGACCAAAATAACTGCTTTGTGGACTACATGCGGTATGTTTATTTTATTAATCCTCATGGAATTAACCAACCTAAAGTACCTTTTTCTCCCCCAGGTCTGTATCCTCTGCTCCTTATAGAGAAACCACCTGTTTCCAATCCCTAAATCCTGTGAACGACCCCTCCTGACACTCCCCCATCCAGACAATCAACGTCCACACTACTGTAAATTGTGTATATTCAATTTGAAAACATATAAACAAACAAATAATGTTCCAACTGTACAAGCAGAAATAAAGTAATACACTTTTTTGAAAGAATCGATTAAACAAGACAGCTATGTAGCAGAAGAGACAGAAAGACGTGTTTACTGAGAGAAGAAAGAGACATATAGTACAATAAGAACTGCTATCCTACAGGTCTGAACTTTTTCCCTCGATCCTGTTTAAATATTAAGGGCTTGTAATTAAAAGGTGACAAAGTAGGCGGCCATAGGGGGCTCTGGCAGTATTGACCGAGGCGTGATAGATTATTAGTAGCCGTGGCTCGCGGGCTGCATCTAATGGGGCGAGCCTTGATTCAGAGGCCTGGATCTAAAGACATTTTCATCTGTTTGTGTCTCAGCAAGAGTTCTGTGTGCCACCCAGGGCTTACCGACAGATCTGAGGAAATAGCTCAGCATGCTGGATACGTATTTCAGAGTGTTTATGACATACGGTACTTTGTTTACGATTGATTTCGTTCTGCGAAATCAGTGAACGTCACCTTTGTTGCACTTTGTTTAGGTCCGTGTTTGTCTACTGCAACTTTACATCACTCTGCAGAACTATTCTCTTACCATGCGTATGTGTTGCAAACATTTGTGGCAGCTCAACACAGCTGAAGACGTTTGTGTATGCCACGCTTGAAAGGGAATCTACCTTTGTTGTGTGACAAAAGCACAGGAGTGACACTTCTTCCTCAATTGTATCTAATGAGCCAGATGGCACCACGCTAGGGGTCGGTAAACCTGCCACCTCCCAACAACAAGCTCAATTATGAATTTGTTAATTGTCTACTTGTATCAAGTACGGTAGTGAAGTGCCATCATTCCTAGATGGAACAAAATGGCTACCATGGCATGATGGTGATAATCTGCAGAGGACTATTCCACATAGCTCAAGCTAAATCATTGAGCATTGTTGGTTGTGAAATTGTGAAACCAGGCAGGAATATGACACTGGAGCCTTGCCTTCATCAATCATGTATGCCTTTGAGTAGATTCATAGCTCAATAGATTTAATATGAGGCACACTGGTGGACCCAGGCAGTCAGTGTGGCTCGTATACCAATGTAAAACAGATCATTATGGAAATACTCCAAGGGAGGTGAACTTTAATAACTGTTCAAAATAAATCAACGACTCCATATAAAAAATTGACATGCATTTCTTCCCCTCTAGACATAAGGTGCAATGCAACGATTGAAACAATGGCAGGCGTAAGAACCATCTCAAGTGATATTGCTTCTCCGGGGAGACTGTGATTAGGCAGGTTAGAATATTACGTGCCACTACATTGGGTAATCGCACGGTGCGCCTGCCGAGCTGCCATAGCAATAAATCAACTGTTTTGATTATGACTCAGGAGGAAATCATCGACAGACACGCATCCGGAACGTAGTGCTGAGACCTTCATGCATATTCAACAGGAGCGGATTCAGACTGTCATGCGCTCCCACTCATCAGAGCAACGCAAGGCAACATATGTGATTATGTGACAAGATGTAAATTGGAGACTGATGGCAAAACAGATACAAACACAAGTGACCTTGTGAGCAGCAGGAAATAACATCTTATTTCAAAAGTAACCTCTGGTATACAGAGCAATTATTTCGCAAGGAGTCGCTAAATTCTCCATGACTCAAACCATTGAAAACAGCCACTGGATGTCCATCAAGTCATTTTTTTTAAGTAAACTTTAATGACGTTCAAAACGCAAAGACAAATTGACAAAAATCTGTATAAATTCTATGCATTTTTATAGCGTTGACTCTCAAGAAATCAAAACGTGTTCTAAACCTTGGCGTCGACGTGCATAAGATTCCAGAAATGGCCTTTGTTTAGTTAACAATAACTACTTTCTGAACTCTGTCACCTCTTGATGAGCGTCAGTTGCCGCCAGTGGCTGTTGGCATTAAAGATTACTTAGCTTCGCCTATATATGCGTGTTCTTAAAGACACCCATTTAGACCATAATTATAATAATAATAAAATTTATACAAAATTATAAAAAAAAAAAAACTAACTTTAGAAGACAATTAATATAATAATAATAATAATAATAATAAAATGAGTACATTTTGGAACTAGAAACACAGTATCTAGGCGTACGGAACATTTTACTTGTTTTTATGTATACAGAGTTTTTTGGCAGTTTAGTGTTAAATGCACGATATATAAAATGTTGACACAATCGTGGACATATCCTCCCTGGCGTTGATTGAACGTTATGTAAACGTTCCACAGTTCTGAACGCAGGGCATGTTGCCGTCTGTTAGTAGCTACAGCCAGACTAACTAAAAGAAGTGTGGCAATGTTTACAAGAAATACAATTTGTTAAAACAAAAAGCCACAGTATGGAGGACCAGGACTGCCATAATAAAAATAAAAATAATATATATATAAAAGTATAAATAAAAGAAAAGTATAAATAATTAAATAAATATAAAAATAATTGAAAAATAATTACGTTTTTGTAATAAAAAAGGCTATTTCTGTATTTTTACATGTAGTTACATCACTCTACACACTGTAATATGTAGTAGTAGCTCCAACCACACCCCATATAACCAATCTGGCTTTAGCCTGAGGTAGGACCGCCTACCTTCTTAACATTTATGGCCACGGAAATACGGAAATAAATAAAACAAGGAAATGTGGAAATACGGAAATAAATACATGTAGAAATACAGACATAAATAAATAAATAAAATAATGTATAAATAAATACATTTAAGAATAAATAAATGTATATCAAAATAATTAAATAAATAAATGTAGAAATGCAAAAATGAATAAATAACTACATGTATAAATACAGAAATATCCTTTTTTATTACAAAGAAATTATTATTTTTTCAATTATTTTAGAAGTACATTTTGGAACATGTAGGGTTAGGGTTAGGTTTGTATTCCTGCAGCTGGATCATGACCTTAGAGGGCATGCTTGACATATTTTGGCCCTTGGGGAAAATTTAATAACTTACCGGATCTTTGATCAAGTTATTTTCCAAAAATAGCAAAAAAACAGTTTTAATACAGGTTGTAGGCTATATTGTACAATAGAGATTCTGCAGCAATACTGTTGTAGCCCACCTGTTTACTAGTTTAACCACTCTAACGTGAGATTGTGCTGTTGGATGTGTTGTAACAATTAAAGTTTTTTTTTGCCTGAATAAGCTAACATAAAAAAAATCACTCCTTTATAATATGTGTGCTTCTGTGCTTGTTTTGGTTATGAACATTTAGACATTTAATGATTGAATCTTTAGTATCCTATTTACAGTTTGTAAAAAATCTAGCATGGACTTTCTGCCACAGGAGTGTTTTTGGTTTTTGTTATTTATTTAGAATTTTTATTGGAAAGGAAATGAGTGGGAGAGAGATATCAAGAAGGATTTGGAAATAACTGCGGGCCTGAATCGAACCCCAGCTCCCAAGACACTAAGGCCGATATGGGCAGGGAGTTATCACATGCACCACAGCTCCACCCCTTTGGTTCTGGTCTTTGTTGCAGCTGCCATCTGCAGAAGGAGGAAACAAATATGGGATTATTAGGGCCATCTTTTCATAAATGTTTCTTTTTTTTTCCCATTCAGTCATTCATTCATTCATTCATTCATGTCTAGTGCTTCCTGTTTTATTTTGTACCTCACCTCTTACACTTCCTGTCCATGTGTGTTTCCCACCAGTTTCACACGTATGCCCTGCCCTGATTGGTTTCACCTGTGTCTCGTTATCCTCCCCTCTCCTGAGTGTGTTTTTCATCCTAAGGCTGCAGTCACACATATGTTACGCCCCAGCCTAGGGTAACCAGAGCGCAACATAAAAGCTGTCCTGTTTCCCCGCTCCCAAGGACAACCAGTGCCACAGATATTGTCAGTTCAAGGATATAGGTTTTATTAGCCTACTGGTAGAATCACATCAGGGAAAGCAATGCCCAAAACAAAAAACATAACAGACTAAAAGGATAACCCAAAATAACTTGCCTAAACCGCCAAAAGAATAATAAACAAAAGACAAGTATCTTACCAATCTCCTTAACAATACACATAATAACATAGGCAGTGCCGGTCCTAACACATTCGGTGCCCTAGGCTAAGTTAACCCCTGACGATCCCCCCCCCCCTCGCACGCAGCCCCCTCCATTCAACGACACACACACATCCATCTGCTGCTTGCCATGTTAACTGCATGACAATGCACCTTTATTTACTACGGCTAAGAAAACATTTAACTATAAACAGTAAATTAAGTACAACTTAAATACACAGAAACTTTCTGGAGTCAACTGATTAAGACAAATGTATTAAACACAAGGACAATTAAAGTTGAACTAATATTTGCATTCATGTTGCACTCACCTCGGTAGAGTGACAGGTTGGAATCAGTGCTCTAATCGGGAGATGTAGCCTGTTGGGATGTCATGTCGTGATGTGATGTTTATTGTCAATGAGCAAAGTATAGGTACAAAGCCACTGAAATGCATTTAGCATCTAACCAGAAGTGCAAATGTATAGTGATATTTACATAACTTGCAGGAAAGGTAGCAAAACAGCAAGTGATCCTATATCTGCGTTATGGGCAATGGACAGCTGCATAATTGAGCGTCTGTACAAGAGGACTGGACAAGAATCTAATTTACAAGCTTACATTAATCACCTCTCAAAATACAAAACTGCCCTCTCAACAGCCAGATCTTCCTACTTCTCTGTCATCATCAACTCTGATAAAACCCCAAAGTAATTTTTTCGACAGTACTCAAACCTCCTGATAACTCCCACCCTGACCCCACGCCTGAATTGTGCAATTCATTTCTGGACTTCTTTAATGATAAAATTATAAACATCCACCTCAATCTACAATCACCCTCCACCCCTGCTAAGAACCTGTCCTGGATGAACACATCATCCAACTCAACCTCTACCTCTTGCATTTCTGACTTCATCCCGGCCACTGAAAAGTCTATTACTGAACTCATCATGAAATCAAAATCCTCTACCTGTCAATTTGATCCCATGCCCGGATGGCATGGGATCAAAAAATCCCTTCAAAACATGCATCAAAACATGCCTTCCCTCCATCTCTCGCCTGCTCACTGACACTATTAACTCCTCTCTCGCCACCGGCTTCGTGCCCCCCACCCTGAAAACTGCAGCTGTGACACCCACACTCAAGAAAACCAATGTCGACCTCAATGATCTGAACAACTTCCGCCCCATCTCCAACCTTCCTTTCCCCTCCAAAACACTTGAGAGGGTGGTGGCCTCTCAACTCCTCAACCATCTAAATTCCAACAAACTGCTTGAACCGTTTCAGTCTGGATTCCGTCCCAAACACAGTACTGAAACGACTCTTGTAAAAATCACAAATGACCTCCTCCGTGCAGCTGACTCCAGCCTCCTATCAATCCTTGTCCTTCTTGACCTGACTGCAGCCTTTGACACCATCTCCCACCTACTCCTCCTGGAAAGTCTGGCTGGGATTGGTTTTTCAATTGGTATGTGTTGAACTCTAGACGAAGTAGAGATTCGAGTTTGCTTCAACACAGGAAGCAAAGGTTTTATTCGCTACTTTGCACGCATAGAATTGACGAGAACAGGAGGCGAATATAATTGGCAGCTCTGTCAATTTCACACGTGTGACCGTAGCCTAAATCACGCTTTCAAAATAAGTTAAGATCTTTTCTTTTCTTTCCTGCGTTCTACTAAAAACATGTTAAGTTCACCCTCCAGCCAGTGCCATCTGACCAGTGACACTGGCTCCTATCTGGAGTTGGTCTCCGGGCACTGCACAGCGGCTGCCCACTGCTCCCTTGAGGGTTGGGTTAAATGCAGAGGATGAATTTTGCAATATGTATGTGTATGTGACAATAAAAGCACCTTTGCCTTACCCGACGGCCGCGTTTCCTACCCATATGCGATCAGCTACAGTACATAAGCTTAAAGGCCTATATAATAAATTATATGGCGATACAAGTTAAATTCTATTATTTATTTTGATTCCAATGTATGGCAACTGCCATACCTTGCCATACCCAATTGATGCCTATGCACCACCCCCACCTAACAGAAATCATTACTTCCCCAAGGAATGGTTGATTAAAAACCAGAACGAGACATAGCATCCGCAACCAGGTTATCCGCCCCCTTGATATGCTGAATCTCAATGTTAAAATCCTGCAGCAATAAAGACCAGCGCATAAGACGCTGATAGTTGTTACACATACGGGATAGGAAAACGAGGGTCGTGGTCTGAATACACCCTAACTGGGGTTGGGCTTGAACCAACATAAACCTCAAAATGCTGCAAAGCCAGAAGCAATGCCGGGGCCTCCTTTTCTATAGTCCTGAAATGTAGCTGATATTTGTGGAACGTCTTGGAGAAGTAGCACACAGGATGGTCAATCCCACCGTTATCCTCTTGCAAGAGAACAGCACCCGCTCCATAAGCACTAGCATCAACCTCCATTTTAAAGGGACGCCCAATATCAGGTGCAGCCCGTATAGGCGCATTGATAAAAAGAGCCGTAGCTGCATCCAAAGACTCCTGACACACATCAGTTCAGACAAATAGGCTGAAAGGGCTAACCAAGCTAGTGAGGGGCGCAACTGCACTGGCAAAGTACGTACAGAACCCCCGATAGTTACCACACATTCCCAGAAAACGTCGGAGTTGCCGTCGCGTATCTGGTGCCAGGAACTCCAGAAAAGCCTGAACTTTGGTGGTCAGAGGGCGCACCAGACCATTGCCCTCCCTGTTTTCCCAAATAGGTAACAACAGCTTTACCAAACTCACACTTGGCTAGGTTTAACGTCAAGGACGCCCCCTTCAAACTACTGAATATTTCCCACGTGGGAATTTCGTAACAAACCTAGCAGACCCTACACGGTCAACACAGTCATCCATACGTGGGAGAGGAATTGAAACTCATGAATATAATTTCAACATGTTGACATCGCATACACGTGTCTTCATCCTCCGGATGAATCTCTGGTGTCCAGATCACATAATCAGTGTCACTGACTTTGCGCTCAATATCATAAGGACTACAGAACTTTGCTTGGAGACTGGAACCCACAATAGGCAGAAGGCAGTCTCCTGGTTGGAAACTTCTATAGAGTGCCTTTTTCTAATATTTTCCTTTCATTGCAGATTGGGCTGTAGTAAGGGAGCTATGTGCCAACTCGCAGGCAGAATGCAACCTCTACTGAAATGAACTAACATAGTCCAATATACTGTGAGGGCCAGGCCCATCGGCAAGCCACCTCTCCCTCAACAACCGCAGCGGACCACGCACAGTGTGCCCAGCTCAATTGGAGTATAATCAAGAGATGCTTGTGTAGTCTTCTGAATAGCAAACAGCAGCAAAGGCAGACCCTCATCCCACTCCCTGTTCGACAACACAGAACTTACGAAGCACGGCTTTCAAGGTCTGATGAAACCGCTCCAGTCCTGGCTCTCCGGATGGTATGCACTGGAGCACCGATGCGCAACAGACAACTCAGACATAACCTGCGCAAGCAGTTTGGACATAAAGTTAGAGCCCTGATCAGACTGAATGTGTTTTGGCAACCCAAAGGTGGAAAAAAACTTTAGCAATGCTTTTATCACCGCTTTAGCCTGCGACGTGCACAACGGAATGGCCTCAGGAAAACAGGTAGCAGCACAAATCATGGTAAGGAGGTACTGGTGACCTGCCTTAGATTTCGGCAAGGGCCCGACAGGCCGACAATCTATGATGACATGTTTAAATGGTTCACCCATTACCAAAATTGGATGTAAAGGAGCAGGAGGAATAACCTGGTTTGGTTTCCCAGCTATCTGGCAAACACGACATGATCAGCAAATGTCAGTTTTTAACCCGGGCCAAAAAAAAAATATTGAAGTGCCCAATGGTAGGTTTTCCCTATCCCCAGATGGCCGAACAGGCTATGGTTGTGTGCCAAGCTTAACACCTGAATGCGAAACTCCATTGGTATGACTATCTAGGTAACAGCATCACACTCCAAATCAGCCCCTGGGGACCGATGTCTTCATAAGATGAAAGTCTAGGGGAAAGTCTCGTTAGTGTAATGCAGTAATGTAGCATTACTTAGTAATGTAAAATTATTATATTAATTAGTAATTGTAATATTACCGTTTTAGAAAAAGTTACAGTATTTGTTACACAACTAGCTACTGAAAAAAGTTATATTACAGTAGTAAATACTGCCCAACACTGCTTGAGAAACTCAATTTCTAGTGTCTCAGCCTTTAATTTCTTTCAGTGTTTGCCTGGTATTAATGGATGTTCCTTATCCTTCTCCCTGACAGATTTGTTTGCGTGTTTTATATTACTGTTTCAAACATGTATCATCAGTAAAAGTTGTATTCTGTTGAACTGCAATCTGCATATTGAGTTGTGCTTTTCAGTCACCAGTTGTAACAACATGAGTACAACTAGTAAATCCTGTTGCACTATTATTTTTTTTTTTGAATGAAAGGGTTCCAGACTGATACTAACTAATGAAGTCGTTTGCTAACAATTTCTTCAGTGAACAAATCTTTTTACTGAATCATGATTCCTTCTTCAGGTCTTTGATTCTTGCAGAGCGGACTGTAAATAATCACAGGATCGGAGTCTTCGGGCCTTCGGTCCTGTGATCACATGCACCAGCTTGAGCAAGAGACTCAAGCGAACCACATGATTCTTCCACTCTGTAAAGTTTATCATTGATTAATGGACTGCATATAGCGATTTTCCAACCATCTGGCCACTCAAAGCACTGTACACATTCACCCATTCACAGTGGCGCAGGAGATGTTTGGGGGGAATGAAACTGTGACGAAAAATGTTTCAAATTATAAGTCTGTACAACTATGCTTTTGGTTATTAAAACTAAATATAATGCCGGAGTGAAATCTGTCCCACACGGGACTTGAACCCTGCAAGAAACATATTACAAGGTCGCCACCAGAAAGTTATGGTAATTTGCACCGTCGCATGTGTTGAAGTATTTGTAAGTAAGATTTTATGTAATTTATGGTTGCCGCGCAATTGTCTTGACATCGTTACACATGGTTATGCCATAGACTAGACTACTACACTGGTCAACATGCAAACATGATCACTGGTCAACAACACATGCCATTATATATCTCCCTATTAAAAAAAGAAGCAAACCACTCTGAAATATTCCTCTTCCAAGAACGGTCAATGTACAAACCTATGTTATGCGCAGGGGAATTGTCAAG
>JAODUE010058621.1:0-16960 GCA_027564755.1 Amblyopsis hoosieri | reverse complement strand
GGGGTCTTGTTCGCGAGTGAGGGGACTATGGAGCGAGAGATAGGCCGGAGAATCGGAGCAGCGGGAGCGGTATTGCATTCGCTTTACCGCACCGTTGTGACGAAAAGAGGGCTGAGCCGGAAGGCAAAGCTCTCGATCTACCGGGCAATTCTTGTTCCTACCCTCACCTATGGCCATGAAGGGTGGGTTATGACCTAAAGAACAAGTCCACGGGTACAAGCGGCCAAAATGGGTTTCCTCTGGATGGTTACACCAAGCTATTTGCTTTCATCCTCGTATTTGAAACCAAAACAGTGCTGTTCCTCTATGGCTGCAAAATGATCTCCGATATCCCCTCTAAGCTGTAAATATTAGTTGTCTAAATTCTGAATTGATCTAAATTGTGTTTTAGTTCTAAATTCAGGATTAAGTTCAGTTAACAAGCAAACCAAGTGTTTACTTTTTTCAGTTGTACTTTAATTTATTTCCAGGTAACTTTTCTGTTAAGTATTTACTACTTTTACCCTGGTACCATGTGGTGCCATATAATGCAATCACATTAGCACACACATGGGATTTAGTTTTTAACACAGGTGTTTGCTATCATGCCAGTCAGACAATAACTCATTCTACTGGGGGAGCCAAATGGTTGTGGGTTGGCAGAGTTACTGGTTGTCTTATTAAATTGGTACTGCATAACATTTATTGTAAGGCTGGATTCTGTGTCCAGTGTTGTGATGACCAAAACACATGCAGACAGAAAGGAGACATGGTGGAAGATTAATTTAATTTGGCTGGTTTTCATGAACCCTTGAACTATAACTGCTGTACATCCCCAAGATCCAGTCCGCATTTTTCTGTGTTTCTGCAAGGGATGCTGGGAAATTGTGAAAGGGATAAACATATGGACATGTTGGACATGAAAATGGATGGCTACACACTGACTGGCCTCTGCAGTGGAAGGCTATCGAATGAGTGACGGACACATACATCAGGGTAAAAGAATGAGAGTAAAGAGTCAGCAACTCCTACCAGTGTCTAGAGAGTTATTCCGCTTAACATGCAGGAACTCAACTATATGGTAATGCCATACTTGTCATGCGGTAGGGAAAGGGATACTGCATAATACATTTTCCAAGGTAAAGATTCAAATGGAGCAGCGCAGGATGTTGTCTACCTTAGGTACCGGGATATCCTCCAGACAACATGGGTGCTCAGTTTTGAAAGATGCAAATGATAATTAGTCCTACCCCTTGCTTCAAGGACAAGTCTGTTCGCATCAAAACTCCGATGTTGCCACTAACTCCGCTCCCAGAAGTAGACTTGGAGTTGACATTCGGTAGGCTACTGTAGCTTCATCTCCGACTATTATAATTATCTTTTAAATGAGAGACGAGAAATAAGACGAGAGAGGAGACTGTTGGAGATGAAACAATAAAATAGAGACAAAACGGCTGATGAGGGCAGCTTACCATTCTTTGTGCAGGCTGAAAATATGATCTGGTACTTCTACACAGCCCTGACTTTGTAAATAGGAACAAAAACATACAAACACTGCTTACAACAACAAAGCCTTAGTACTACGCTTTGCTTCACAATGCATTTCAATGTGTGTGGCGGCGTCGCGGAGGGATAATGTTTTGATTTTAGCTTGAAGTTAGCAAGCGTTCTGGAGAATAACTAACCCTGCCTTTAACTCTGAATTGTATTTGTTATTTTGTTTGATGCTGTGTGTACAGGTCACCTCAGGATTGTGAAAAGGGTAACATTACAAATAGTAAAAATGTTATTCCATTTTCATTGGAGTGTGTGGGAAATTATTTATCAGAAGACATTTAAATTATTTAGATTTTACATGGGAAATGAGTCACAAAGGCAAATATACTGCACATTGTGTATTTATATGGAGGTGTAGGTCTGTAGGAGCATGAAGACATCGCTCAGGAATTCTAATTATAGGGAAGAGCAGAAGGGTGTCTGATTGAGACAGGAGGACAGGAGTTCCCTGAGAGGGCCTCCTTGTCTTAAACATTTAAAGCACTGGTAATAATGGAGATAATTATCCACTTTGATCCAGTGTTAGACGTTCTGAGGAATTCACCAAAACTGTCACGTGCTTTATGGAGAATCGCACTATATGACATTTAAATTGCTTGTGTTTGGTAGGTTACTGTAGTATTTTAGTCACAAGTCCTTCTGGCAGAACCATAGCTTCCAAAGAGTGTAGACCAAGAGCAGAACAGTTTGAGATGAGTAGCCTGGTGAGACCATTCTGATCTTGAAAACACTACCGTTCTGTTTCATTAAAAGTCAGTCTGGAAACCCTGCATTCAGATTTGATAGCGAAAGGCTGTGACTACTACAAACAATATATTTTTTAACTGCCATGTGACTGCTAACCTCCATTACCACAACCCTATAGCATTATTTTGGTTTATGGTGTTATTGTTTTTGTTTTTCCATCTTGTTGTGGAAGCCTCAGGCTTGGTATCCTAGGATGCATTCAGACAAACCAACATCACACAGCAGTTATTCTAGCTGGATACACGCTGATGAACTGTGTACGTGTGTGTGGGTGTACGTGTGCGTATTTTATTTGAGGACTTGACAGAAAAAAATGCTTCAATGTTGTCTTGTTCACCCATGCAGCATAAGCTATTACTAGCTAATTAGCCATTTCTATAGGGCGACAGTGGCGCAGTGAGTAGGGCGGGTTGTTGTTGAGGTGTCCTTGAGCAAGACACCTAACCCTAACTGCTCCCGGTGGTTGGTCGCACCTTGCATGGCAGCAATCACCGTCGGTGTTTGTACCCGTGAACTAGTTCTTTCAGTCATGACCCATCCTTCATGACCATAGGTGAGGGGTAGGAACGAAAACGTTCTGGTAGATCGAGAGCTTTGCCTTCTGGCTCAGCTCTCTTTTCGTAACAACGGTGCGGTAAAGTGATTGTAATACTGCTCCAATTCTCCGGCCAATCTCCCGTTCCAGTATCCCCACACTACTTGAACTCCTTCACTTGGGGTAAGGACTCATTCCCTAGGGTAAGCACTCCACCGGGTTGAAAATGTATATTAATGAATCCATCCATGAATATCACAAACAGGACTGGTGTCAAAGCCCTGGCAGAGACCCACCCCCACCTGAAATGAGTCCGACTTACTGCCGAGAATCCTTATACAGCTCTCGCTTTGGACATACAGGGATTGGATTGCCCTTAAATGGGACCTTCTCACCCCATACTCACGCAGCACCTCCCACAGTATCTCCCAGAGGACCCGGTCATACGCCTTCTCCAGATCCACACAACACATGTAGACTGGAAGGGCATACTCCCAGGCCCCCTCCAGGATCCTTGTGAGAGTAAAGAGCTGATCCGTTGGTCCACGACTAGGACGGAACACATTGTTCTTCCTCAATCTGAGGTTCGACTATTGGCCGAACTCTCCTTTCCAGCACCTTAGAGTAGTCTTGATCAAGGAGTCTGAGAAGTGTGATACCCCTGTAATTGGCACTCTCTGGTCCCCCTTTTTGGACAGGGAAACCTTCTTCCTTCTTCAGTTGGTCGGCTTCCCTGAACACCGGTGTCCACCACAATGTTCGAGGGTTACCGCCCATTTGAGGCACATAAAACCTTAAAACCTCCCCCCCCAACACCCCTCACAACCCATAGGCGTAGTGAGGCGCCCCTCCAAGATAGCAGAGCTCAAACGGGGCTTGTTGGTATCCCCACACTGACGCCTCACACCCTGGGCAACTTCAGAGTAGAATGAAGTCCATCCCCTATCCAGGAGTACAGTTCCAGAACCAAGACTGTGCGTAAAGGTAAGCCCCACCAGATTTAAATGGCAGCGTTCCACCTCCCGCACATGTTCTGGCTCCTTCCCCTACAACAAGGAGCTGGCGTTCTTCTGCAATTCATCCTCTATTCTGGACTGATGTCCCCTCAGTTGCCCTATCTAAAGTCCTCCAATGCTCTCATATATGCTGTTTATTTGGCTAAAACTGCCCTATGTCCCACAACTCTGGTCCCTTATATTGTCATTTTGATTTGCATCAATTTTATTTGTTTTGAGATATTTATGTGTAAGCTCAGACAAATAAACAGATATCATTGAGATCAAGTGTGTGTGTGTGTGTGTGTGTGTGTGTTTGAGAACGTTTCGTTCTACATGAGAGAACAAAGCGATGGAAAGCAGGAATGTATGGAGTAGGCTACCAAAATGATGTGAGCAGAGGTGAAAGGGCACAAAGGCAATGGGATAGGGGGAATGCTGTCAAACAACCATGAGAAAGTATGGTAAAAACAACAAACCAGCAGGACCTGCGTCAAACAGATTTAATTACAAATGTGTATATTGAAACATAAGTGCAATCACATGTACTAAATGTGCATACTAATAGCAGTGTATGTTTCTCATGACATTTAATCAAATTATAGAAAACGGCAGTATAGCTTTTTATAGATTGTAATGAGAAAATGTAATATACGTCCGTAAGAAGAAATTGCTGTGATTAATAAAACAAAAATTAGATAAATTTAGGTTCAATAAATATTTTGCTATATATATTAATATATTAAGAACCTAAATGGAAATTTATTGAACCAGTCCACATTGTTTTAATCAGGGTTGGGAAGTATTACAAAAAACCTAACTCTGTAATTAATTACATTACCAGATAAATTATTGTAATCAGATTACTGGTATTTTCAAAATGTTTGATAATTCATTCTAGGACTTTTTTCAGATTTAAAAGGGATGCCGAAGAAAAATTCATAAAACAATTGGTTGTTTTCTACATTTTTTAGACTTTTCAATAACATCCGTCATTAAATAAAAAAAAGTCCTACTTTGATCTTCCCCCTGCAGCAACATACACAGTCACAAAAATGCAAATATATGGTCTAAATAAGTAAATAAGTAATTGTTTTGGGTGGCTTTTGAAGTAATTCAAAAGTAAAAGAAACTAAATGAGATTACAAAATTTGGTAATCCAAAAAATACGTTAATACATTTTTATCTGGTAACTAGCAATTGCAACGGATTACATTTAAAAAGTAACCTACAATGCAGGCATACTTGCATATATTAGTATTTGTGAGTCAGTGTGTGATGTCATCTTTTCCAAAAACCAGGAGGCCTTATAACTTGTAGCCTATGCAACTCGCCAACACTTCAAATCACCACCACAGAGCCCAGATTTTAATACCTATCGAAATAACAAGGGTTGTTATTGACGTTTCACTCTGAGCCCTCACTCGTGTTGCAGGCATGGAAACCGTCAGCGGGGAAACAGGTTTGGCTGGGTCAGCGTTCACCACAAGCTCCTCCTTCTCTGACCTCGGCTACATCAACGGCTCTCGGGGCGCCGGCTCCTTTTTCGGCAGTTACCATGAGAACGTCACGTGGACCACGAGCCAGCCGGAGAGGCAGGTGAGAGACTTGGCTCTGGCCCGTGTCGAGGTTGCGTTGCTGGGCCTGATTCTGGCGCTCACCACCCTGGGAAACAGCTTTGTGCTCTGGGTACTGCTGAGGAGGAGGAAACACAATGCGCCCATGCACCTCTTCATGGTCAACCTTTGCGTGGCGGACCTGGTGGTGGCGCTCTTTCAGGTCAGCTCATTCAAACGCATAACAACATGACGTATGACGTGACACATATGCTATGTATCATAATTAGCTTTGCTTATTGACTGTATGGATGTGGTTTGCAAACAATACATAGGCTACATCATTATATCTCGCAACCTTAGTAGTCGAGGGTAAACAGACTCTAAATTCACTTTGTGAATAGGGTCTGGACATGTTACATTGGTTATTGCTTAAAGTCTTGGTATCCTAATGAGACCTCGGGTTAATTCTGAAAATATATTGTCATGTCCTCCATATCTGTGCAAATGCTAAAGCGAACAAGGTTTCCAGACTATACTAAATATTTAACTGAGGACAATACAGGCAGAACTATAGGCTATAACCTTTTAGAACCACTGATGAAGGAAACGTCCAATTATGTGGTTGTGTTCAATCTTCCAGCTCGGATATTCTTAGATTTTTATTTGAAATGTTGCTGTTTTGTATTAATTTATGAGGGTAGATAGTTGCTTTTTAGTTTTCTGGTTCGGATATTCTTAGATTTTTATTAGAAATTTTGCTGTTTTGTATTAATTTTTTTGGGTAGATAGTTGCTCTTTAGTTTTCTGGTTTGGATATTCTTAGATTTTTATGTGAAATGTTGCTCTTTTGTATTAATTTATGAGTTTAGAGAATTCCATTAACCTTCAGAAAGCTATGCCAAATCCCTCACACATACACAGTATTCTGAGTAATTGACATAACCTTACCATAAAACCCGGAGACGCAACGTTTTAGACATAACGTTTTGGCCAGATGAACAGTGTCACTGTCTGTAATTCCATAATTACTTGTGAGGAAACTTTCACACATTTCATAACTTCAAAAAACAATGCAGAGTTGTTTTGAACTACAACTCCCACAGGTCCTACCCCAGCTGGTCTGGGACATCACAGAGCGGTTCCAAGGGCCAGACTTGCTCTGTCGGTCTGTCAAGTACCTGCAGGTCGTGGGAATGTTCGCCTCCTCCTACATGATCGTTGCCATGACGGTGGACCGACACTACGCCATCTGCTGTCCGCTGCAGGCCTACCGTGGCGGGGCCGTGTCCCGCTGGAACACCCCCATCATGGTGGCCTGGGGCCTGGCACTGGTCCTCAGCATGCCGCAGGTGGGACGGGCGCACACACACACACACACACACACACACACACACACACACACACACACAAACACACAAACAAACACACAAACACACAAACACACATGCACTGTACAAACACAAACACACACGCAAACACACACCGACACACAAACACAAACACACGTGCAAAAACACACATGTAAAAACACACACACACACACACATGTGCGTCCCATCTGATACGTGCACGCGGTAGGAAATGAGAGCTCGGAGGTGGGCGTATGCACCCTGGCTCCGGCAGCGGGGGGAGGCTATTCTTAGCACCACGGGGCCATTAGGGTTCAGATAATGAGAGGGAGGGGGGGGAGGGAAGCGACACTCACTCATGAGCTAACCCTCCCACCCGGCCCCCGTCAGGTGTTCATCTTCTCACGAGCCGAGGTGGTTCCCGGGGAGTTCGATTGCTGGGCCCACTTTGCCGAGCCGTGGGGTCTGAAGGCCTACGTCACGTGGATGACCGTGGCCGTCTTCATCCTGCCCGCGCTCATCATCACCATCTGTCAGGTAACTCTCAGAATAGCTCGGGCCGACCCGGGACCGCGTTGCACTCACTGCAGGCCGTGGGATCCAAGATTGAAGCAGGTGGCAAGTTAATTAAAGTTCCGCTTTGTTTTCACGGCGGGGTCATTTGGCTCCATCGTTGCTCCGTATCCCGCAGGGAGAACAGCATGCAACCGCGGGGGTGGTCGGTTGTGCGTAGAGAAGCATCCCATGGAGGGGGTCGACATTCTAGGCTGCCTCCCATTGGCCCCCATTGCTGCTCTATTTTCAGAAGGATATTTCCAGTGTCCAACTAGTTCACCCTGAATACAGATGGGATGGCTAGTCAGAGAGCCTGCCCACCCTAAGAACCTGCTGCCAGGGTGACGTCTGCAGTACCAGATCGCCCCAAACGGGGGGGGGGCGGGCAACCGTTTCTATTTAAATTCTCAGATGTCTACTCTAGTGACCCTGTTAGACATCTTACAGTTATGAAGATATGAAATAAGAGATGCGTTTCTAGCTCTCAACAGTTACTGGTTCTCAAAACTGTGGATTTGACCCTGAGTCGTTTCCACAATCGGACCCCATTGAACACTTGTTGCAAGATGCATTTAGCGCCATAGCACAATATGGCAGGAAGGAATCATCTTGTATGAGCATGAAATTGGTATATTGAAATATGAAATCCTGGGACTTACAGTAATGAGCAATTTTATTGCTCATTACAGAAATAAGTTGAGTGCAAAACAAATGGATAATACAACTTTCTCTTACTTCTTCATTCAAATATGACTGCCAGTGATGTAATAAAGATGATGTTTATCCTAAAAGAACAAGTATCTTGACCCGGAACATGCCCATCATTAACCCTTCAACTCCTCTGGCTGAGGGGGGACATGTGTTTACATGCTACAACTTTATTAGACCACATTCTTGTGTTCATTGTTGAACATATGTCCTTTCCAGATCCGGATCTTCCGGGAGATTCACAACAACATCTACCTGAAGTCGGAGAGGGTGGTGACGGCCGAGCTCAAGAAGAACGAGGTCCTCTTCTGTTTCCCCAGCTTTAAGAAGGAGGGTGACCGTGGCAGGGAGAGGGGGAGCAGGGCCTCTGGAGGTGGAGGAGAAGGAGGAGACAGGGACGTCCGAGGGGCACCGATTCCAAAGGGTGTCAATAACAACCCATCCTACAGCAGCCTCCACAATAACCAGACGGGCGAATGCGGTGAATCTGCATCCCCTGCTGCTCGGTGCAGCAGTTGCCACGGTGAGGACACAGCAGCAGCGACGACGACGTCGTCGAGATCAGACAGCCGGCGCGGCTCCAACACCTCCTGTGAGGTGACCTCTGCCCGCTGCTCCGTGAACCACCGGTCCCCCCCTCCCCCACCCAGCATCACCAAGGCCATGTCCAAGACGGTGAGGATGACCCTGGTCATCGTGCTGGTCTACACCATGTGCTGGTCGCCGTACTTCATCGTGCAGCTGTGGGCGGCCTGGGACCCCAACCCCCCCAAACAAGGTCAGTCGCGCCTCCTCTCAATTCTGCTCCCCTCCGTAAAACGGAGCCCGCTCGGTTGCTGAGCCGTGATGGATTGGCCACGGCTAATCTCAGCAGAATCCGTCCAGTGATCCCCCCGTAAAGTGCAAAGCTCAGCTATAAATCCTTAATCTGAATAAACCAGATTTAGTTTAGGAGCTCCTTCAACTCAGTGAGGTTGAACATGACCCCACTTATACAAGGCACTCAGCTGTGGTTACGGTGATTAAACTACAGTCTCTGTGGGACCAAGGAGAGTATTTGTGTTGACCCACAACCGTAAACCTCCGGATAACATGGCTGACCTGAGTGGTTTCTGTATTACTGTATCATAGGCAGATATAGACAACATATTTGGATGTGTTTGCTGGCAGACAAAACATCTACTGTATGCTTCTGCAGCCCAGATGTTGACATTTCCTGTTCTGTGCCAGTAGCTTGCATAAATTGTGTTTAAGCATGTATACAAAGAGATGCAAGCAATAGACACTCCCCCTGCCAATATTGATCACATACACTCCATACAGAGACAGGCACACACAAACAGAGACAGATTGTTGTCAACTGTGTATCTTAAAATAAGCTTGCATTACTCTTTACATCCTATATTACAAAAATGTTTCACCTGCTTGTTACATATAAAAATGTAATGCGAAAATGTAAAACAGCGAAAGGCAGTGATATTTACAGCCCATGTGGTTTTGGCGGGAACCAAAACCTTATGTATGGTATATATTCATAATGAACTCTTGAGAAAATCTCTATTAACTTTATAAGATATAATAATGGAGTACAAGAATTATGTTACATTTGTCCACATCTGCATCTTTACCTTACACCGTAGACAGGGTTGGGAAGTAACTGATTACAAAAAACAATAACTGTAATCCATTACAGTTACTAGCTAAAATTGTGGAATCAGATCACAGATTTTTTTGAATGAGATGATTACTTCTAGGACCACTTTCAAATTTAAAAGGACAGTTTGTTGAAGAAAAATGCTTAAAACAATCGGCTGTTCTCTTATTAACTTTTCATTAACGTCAATCAATAACTGAAATTAAGTCCTACTTTAATCTGATCCCCCGAGCAACAGAAACGGTCACAAAAATAGAAATATTTGGTGTGCCAACACAGTTAATTGCTTTGGATGGCATTTCAAATGATGTTTAGGCGTGAAGTAATCTAAAAGTAATAGAAAATAATCAGATTATGTTACAAAATAAAGTAATCCAAAAATGATTTAATATTTTTAGTCTGGTAACTAGTAACTGTAACGGATTACATTTAAAAAGTATCCTACCCAACCCTGACTGTAGCACTCCCTCTACAGGATGACATGTGATATGCGAGTGTGTGTGAATACTGTTTGTATTCTCTCAAACTGCTACATCCCCGAGGTGCATTCAGACGAGCAAACAAAGGCGCGCGCGTCCGCAAACATTTTTAAACAGCTTTCTGATTTTACACATTCGCAACTTGGAAGACGCTCAAAAGAAGCACTCCTGAATCTGCAATCAATCCACATGCGTGTGTGTGTGTGTGTGTGTGTGTGTGTGCGTGCGTGCGTGCGTGCGTGCGTGCGGGTGTGTGCGACCTCTACCCAGCAGGCGTGGCCTTCACCCTCCTAATGCTGCTGGCCAGCCTGAACTCGTGCACCAACCCGTGGATCTACACGGCGTTCTCCAGCAGCGTGTCCCGGGAGCTGCAGGGAATGCTGCGCTGCTGGGGGCCCCGGTCCCGCCGCCGGGGGTCCCTGCCAGACGACTCCACCGCCACACACACCTCTACCACCAAGGACGGCCTGTACTGATGCAGCTCTGCACGCATGCACGCGGCTGAAGAAACACACGCACACACCTACACACAGACAGTGCATACACACACACACAGTGGCAAGTTACTCAGGAATAGTAATAAGTCACTATTTACTTATTACTCCTTCAAAAAGTAATACTATTACTTTACTTATTACTGGGTTTTAAAAGTAATTAGTTACGTTACTAGTTACGTTACATTACTATATTACTTTCACAATCATTACCCTGCCTCGCCCCTTCCGAAAATGACTTGTAATTGAATCCTCTTTATTGGGACAATAATGAACCTTAGGAGTCAACAATCAGCCACAAACCAGATGATTGGACAGGTTGGTTGAATTAGCCCACCATAAGTTTGCTAGGACCAGAAATCGTGTTATTCTAACGCAGCAATGCAGCATTACTTGGATTAGTAATTGTAATATTAATACAGTTACATTACTAGTTACTGGAAAAAGTAATACAATTACAGTAACTAGTTACTGCCCAACACTACACACAGAAAACTCACATAATCTCACACACACATTCACATACTCACACACACACACACGCACACACACGTGTAATGGAAGAACGGGGCTGCTTTTGGTTAAATAGTATCCGTAAATTCACTCCAGATGTGTGCAAATTAGTTTCCTGGGCCTCGCTGAAGGCATGCGTTGATCAGAAGTGCCTTTTACTTATTAACCCTTTATTTACCAAGTTAGCTAAGATCATGTTTTTATTTTGAATAACTAAATTGTGTAAACAACCACAGAAAAAAAATGTATGCATTTTTTGTAGATATAAATCTTGGTTAGAAATAATAACAACTAGAAGACATGATGACCACTCCCAGCCAGGGAAAGCATCTCACGACTCTTTGGTCAGGGGTTCTGACCCTCACTTTGAAAAGCACACTCGGCTGGAGCAAATACACAGCTAGCACTCTCACGTTTTAGACCTTGTTTTTCTACCTCCACACACGTTTATATACAAACTGTACACACTGAGGTTGAGCAATGTTTGAAAAGACGCATGCTCGGTTATGCACACAAGCCCATCGCAGCCCTGCGCTCCAGAACACATCCTCACATTTCCAACACCGCCCGCACAGTTCTTCCACACCCGTGAGCACCGGGGCCCTCAATGAACAGCTGTCAGCCAGGCCAAATCCGCCTGGAAGCTACGGGTTCCCCGCTGAAGACATTACGGAGCACGTGGTTTATGCTATGGGCAGATGGAGAAGAATAACGACGAGCACCCTACACACCATACGGTACATGGCATGGAATGTGACGGCGGGCGGGTTGTTAAAGTACATTGTGCGTTGCTAACACTGCACACACTGTAGCAGAAGACAAGGCCAATGATGTTGAGCGACTGGGTTTAGGAAAGGAAAGTGAGAAAAGCAGCGATTCAGACAACGTGAGAGAAGGAAAAGGAGGGGGACTACACGTGAACAGAGGCCAGGCCAAGGGGGAACGTGAACTTTAGAACTTGCAGGAGCGCTTTGCAATCTGGAAACCTGAGCGAATGATGAGCAAATGATCAGAGGAAATGGATAACAGATCGATGCCTGAGGTCATATTGATTTGCACAAGGAGAGGATTCCTGTTGCCACTTGTGTGGGATATCCCCTTAAATATGATGCAATGACATCGTCACTATCATGACAGGCCCTAGTGAGGGACACACATGCACAGAATTCAGGTTTCTGCAATTGAGTGACAATTCGTGTAAACACAGAATACTGTACGAGCAACACAACAGCTTCCTTTATTTAAAGGCATTATTAAAAAACAAGGACATGAATACCCTATATTGGCACAGGAAGGAAACAAAGGCATTCCATGTACATTCTTAAACGTCATAATATACATTCACTTAAGGCTGACATGTAAGGCACATTGTAGATTTTGTGTGAAATCAATGTTGAATGTAAATTATAATCTCATAATCATATTGCAATATACGTGTTTCAGTCAAGAAGCAACCAAACAGTATATTTATAAAGAACCAAATGATTAACAAGGTGGACTGTGCAGTAATTTCATGTCATGTATGATACAACAAGAAATATGCTGAACAAGCTGATAAAAGGCAAGTCTTCATTTTTTTAGATCTGAAATGTTAATATCATCCGTCAATGGCAACCAAGTGCCTCTGTTTTTAATAGAAACTTTTACAGAGTCTTGCCTTACTAGATTCATTTTACAACGATGTCATAGCTGTGATATTCTTAGACAGGTTTACCACCAGAGCAGGGATCTGTGGACCTGTTATGTCATACTTTGTTCATTTATCTATATATTTATTACAGTGTAAATGAGTAAATATAACTATATACTGACATTTATCATATCGCCCTATTCATGTAGTTTTTATTACACATTTTTCTTACTATGAAGAGTGCATTAACCTGTTAACCAAATGCCAGACTTAAAATATTAAACTGTTACAAATTATAAATTGTTTTATGAAGTAATAATAATGTTCAGTACGTATATGTTTAAACCTCTGTCTATAACAGTACATTTTCCTGTATGAACAGTTTCAGAAGTTTTTTTAACTGAAAAATAATGATGTGCTTACTCACCTTTGGGCTAATCCAGTGCATTCTTCTCACATTGAAAAAAATTGAATTAGATGCTGCTGAACAATAAGAGGATGCTTCCACTGTGTCTCCAAAGCAGCAAGGCGATACACTTCACTGTTTCCTCTGGCCTGGGCGTCTCTGCTTCAGTTACACGCCTCCACGTTGATTCCACAACAGCAGCGGTGTCCTGTATCTGGCTGTGCTCGATCAGGAATAATATGAACCTCTCCCATAAACCCTCTGGCTGCTCAACGAGCTTCCTGTTCCTGCCAGGAAGGAGAGGCCCGTTGACGATGATTTATCTCATCTTAAGGGTCCAGATTTCAAGATCCACCCTTCTGACTGATAAGCCATAGACATACACTCATGTTGCAGACATTTGCTCTATGTGGTTTTGGAAATAATAGTCAGTCCACGTACTAATGCGTAATACTGTAAGGTGAAGGAAATATTATCTAAACAACAATTTAATAAAAAATACTCCAAACATTTGACATCAGAGAATATGATAAAATGTTCCACGTCTTTTTTCATGGAATGAACATACCATGGTCAATCAACAAGCAGATGTAAAACGTTGTCAAAACACTTGTTTCATAATGCCTGGGTGCATATTTCACGTGATTAGAGCTGGGTGTTCCCGGTGTGATCACGTGTGTGTAGACGTGATCAAGAGGATCTGTGCATGTAGTGAGTTTGCTGTGCGTGTGCATGCGTGCGTGTGTGTTGCGTGTGTTCTACATTGTGATGTGTAACACATTTGTGCCCCAGCCAGGCTGGTGTCTAAAAGCAAGGTCACCTCTTCATTATAGCAGGGAAGCGGCTCCTAGCTGCCATGCCACTTTCAGTGACAGGGTATTAAATAAATAAATGACTCTGCTGCTGAACAGCTGTACACTGGGACAGAGAAACTAGATGAACTTACTTATTAAAATCAATAAGGGTCAGCCTGCAATATGATGCCTCAGAGTTCCATCCTTGTCCAAATCTGTATAAATCTCTTTAAGCAGGGAGTTCATGTATTCATGTGCCCCTTCTACCTATGACAGGTGAGGCAAGATACCTCACAACCAAACAAAGGTTTAACACAGCAGCGGAGTGTCTCATTTTATATTCACAAAGGAAAAACACAATTTTCCACTATTGTGGATGTTGCGTTTTTACCGAATAATGAGTAGTGGGTTCATACTATGAATTATACATTTCTTGCTTCAATTTCTCACCTTTATCTGCCTCATGTGAGGCAGATAAATCACTGTCAGGCCACACACACACACACACGACTTGTGTGTGTGCGTGAATTTCAGACAAAGGTCCATTTTCAAATTCTGGTATATTATGTTGTCCATTTCGTTATACGTATGGATACATTCTAATCAATGTTGTTTTAAATGAATCATGAATTCCTGTGAATATGATAATCAAATTATTGTAGCCTCCAGCTCTCTTTTAACTGGTATTTAGTTAACTTTACAGACACCAGTCAGTTCCAGAATGCCGTTTGATTTAAAGGCACATAATGTCATACATGGCATGATGCAACAGAGTCCCAATCTGGTCTTCTGTAAAGCTTTACATCCCGTTCAGACGACACTATAAATAAATGTAGAACCGGTCTGTCCATGAGATGACGTGTAACCACCCACCTAAGAATATAAACTCCACTAGCACTTGAAAAGCAGCACAAAGCTGCCACTTTGTGTTCAGATGGTAACACTACAATATTAGGAGTTCAAATATTGAACGAGCCCAGGGTACTTTTGTCTGCATCAGTCAACAACCCACTATATTACATGTACACAGAAATCACTACATAGATTACAGCAGCAGGAACACCCAGACCACTCAACCATCCTGTCCCTATGGTTACGACTCCTACACTGACACACAGAACACCCATCTATACTGGGCTGTGCTACTGTGTATTAAATATCCCCCCCACATCCCCCCTTGCTGAAAACATCGCATGTGACATTCAAACACCCCCCCCCTCCATCACAACAACATCCCCCACCCACACCCAACCGCCCCCGGGGGGGGGGGGGCGGCCGCCCGCCCCCCACCCTACGTGCTTATTGGTAAATGTCACAGACATCTGTCATTTCCACATTTTAATAAGTGAAAGTAAAATAAATATGATGTAAAATATGATGATAAATATGTTAGACAGTGGTAAGCACAACTGTCCTAATTTGTGTGTAGTCTTCATATTTCAAATTGGTTACAAATTAGGTAAAATGGCACAATGCGTTCTTGTATTTGTTTCGAATATAGTATCGGGTGAATGGATTTTACAAACTTTTTATTAGTGTTTTTTTTTTTTTTAGTGTTGTAGTTTGTTAGCCTTGCAAGATCATCCTGATCTCGAGAGCTTCAATTTGCGGCGAGAATCAGTCTGGAAAGCCTAGAAATCCTTGTGACTGTGTCCGAGTAGCAACTGAACTTACCAATCAGTGGCGTGTTTAGAGATACGGCCGTGGTTCTGTCCCAGACTTTACGTAAGTTAAATAAAGGCTAAATTAAAAGATGGCCCTGCCAGACTACCTATTACCTGCCACCGTACGATCTCGTAAACGTTTACAAATAAATGCAACATGACGGTATATATGTACAGTACTTAAGTCTTACACGTGTGTAATTCTTCACATTTCCTGACCACCATTGCCATTCATGAAATGGTAGCTATACTGTAAATGGCAGTTCAACTCGTTCTGTGAAGGAGTTATCGTAAACAGTACGAATCCTCCTGTAAGGCCATCAAACACAGTGAGTCATAGACATTGCTTCAGATCGTATGTGACTGCAGGAATCACACAGGTCTACTAATTGCATCTACACCTGTACTGTAATTTTCTTTACGCTCAAAATAACCAGACGCTGACTGGTATAATACCTCCCCTTTTTTTTGTTTTTGTGCAACGGCTTTAAAAACCAAACAAAGTCAAAATTTTTCTTTCCCACCAGAAGCGCATGATTCTGATTTAGTTTGGCGTTGCCTGTTACTCCAAGCACAACTATTGTCTGTCCAGTCTTTGGGGCGTGGAAGGAGGACTGGTGCGTGGTTGCCACTAATTGGCTCTTGTTCATGTTGTCTCTTGTTACAGGGTTGTAGTCTGGAGGGACACGGAAGGAGTACCCTGCTGGAGCACGACTATGCAACCCCCAATCACTCGGAACGGGAGGAAGCTGGGTGAGAAGACATTATCACAAAATCTGCTCACGTAGCAGATTTAGGCGTATTAAGCCCAATGTATACTTCAAGCCACCACCAGCCTCTCTGTGTCGTACACCCTGACTGCATTATGGCACTACAAGCTGTAAAATCCAACAATAACAAAGAACAATTAAAGATGGAGTCAGCGTTCGTAACACCTCTTGTCAAATTAAGCCAATATCTCTTAGCCGCTAGCTAACCTGTTCTGTGTTCGCGCAGAAAAATGTATTTGGTGTTACAACCCTGGCTCTGTAAATGGGAACACAAGCAAAGTGGTGCAGACCGCACCACACAACGCTATCCTAGCCATGGCAATGTGTTTCCAATGTGGGGGGTTGAGCTTCTGACTGAGCACCCTATGGCAGTGGTTCTCAAACTGGGGGTTTGGACCCCCAGGGAGGTCGCGAGAGTGCAGGGGGTCACAAGATGATTATCAGAAATCCTATAATGATTAAAAATGATTAAAATGGCATATTTTATCCATAATCGTTAGTAGTAGTACAGTTTATACACTACTTTGATGTATTCTGCTACTAGCCTATAGTAAATACTATCAAATAACAAT